>JAQGBM010001813.1:0-10076 GCA_034698405.1 Symphylella vulgaris | reverse complement strand
AGAAACCGATTAACCGTTTCGAAAACCGGTTAGTACAAAACGGTCGGTTAACCGGTTAACCGAATACAGCGCTAGTTTCTATGGGCTGGGCCTATTTTACGCAACTTTATGGCCCGCGGGGGGGGGGGGGGGGGGGGCAAATATTGGGGAAGAAATATTTTCGAGCATACAAATACAATACCAAACCCTGAACCCAGAACATATAATAAAAACATTTTCACTTTACCTAGGCTATTCGGTATCCTACACATCAACTTTCTCTCTTCCTTCCACCACTAACTACTGTATGTAGATTGTATAATACAACCTAGAAGGACTTATGTAAACTGTAGGCCGTAGTCCCGCCTATACTTGTAGGCTTTGAACTGACCAACTCCAGTCCCCACCCCTCCCCTCCATAATAAATAAAAATTCTAAAAGGAAAGAAGGTAGGCTACTGGGAAGAGCTTTTTTCTGAGAATAGATATTTTCTATTTTCATGCAGGCATCAATGGCAATTTAATTCGTCAATTATTTACTCCAGGCTTGGAAAACCATAATTGATTTTGAATTTTTGATCCATCCATTGATGTCGAAGGTTAAAACTTTTCGTTTTCCAGGATAAAGCAGGATTAAGACATTTTATAAAGACGGGGAGTAGTTTTATGAATCAAATTATCCAGATTTTTACTGAATTCCATATGACACGAGTTACCGTCTTTTATCATCGAAAAAAAAAAACCCTTTTAAGTTAGCTAAGTTGTCACACACCCTAGTATAGATTATTAATAGACAACGGTCAAAGATGTTTCTCAGAATCTTATTTTTTGGTGAAAAAAAAAAAAATTGCTACCCTCTTATCCTGCTCTGTCACAGATGGTTATATTTATACTTGTAAAACATAAAAGTGGATGAAAAATCAACAAAAACACAACAAATATGAGCTCTCTCTGCACAAGACCATATAATAAACGAAAATAATAAACGAAAGAGAGAGAAAAAGAAAAGAAAATCAAAGGGCTCTGCCGCTCAGCCATAACTTGTATAACTTATTCAGATCAGATAATCTCAAATCCATTTCTTTATTTGTTTATTTTTAACGTCGGCCTAATTCTGCTACTAAGGATAACATAAACATAACTTTATTTCAATTGATGATATTAATCATATGTGAAAATTTTACAGTAATGAATGAAACATTGTTCTTATAACCTTTATAAATTTATAAAAAATATATCTAATTTCCAAATTTATTTCATACATTTGTAATAAGTGCCGACTTCTGGCCGAACAATCCTGCAATCTCTTTAAACTCGTCCACCTCGTAGAGGGGGTGGGTAATGAGTAGCCGGCTGAGAGTTAACTTAAAGATGGGAAGAGAGAGACCGTGTCTCTTAGATGAAGGTATCAGAGAATACATCAGCGGGCCCCAGTACCACACGGTGTGGTAGAAAAGAGCAGTCTCACCATGTCTCCTGACGGGGTCATTTTTAGTTCTTGTGTCGTAATGATGGACCTGCGAATTAAGTTCGAGATCGCCCCTCAGAACCCCCCTGTGAACCCAACAACATATCGCAAAGACGATGAGAGAGGGGAAAGAAAGAACCTGATATTTCTGGAACAAAGGTCTACAGGAGTGGTCTCTCGGTACCCTTTCAATGATCCTTAACGCCCATTTTTGAAGAGTGAAAACCCTCTTAACCCGAGTTTTGGTAGTCAGCCCCCATGAAACGAGACAGTACTTTAAATGACTCTCTACCAAGGCATGATAGACGGAAACAAGGTCCTCTTTTCGAAACCCGGACTCTCTAGCCAGGGCACGTAAAGCGAAGATACCTGCCGTCACCTTTTTACTCACGTACTCAACGTGAGATGACCAGATATCACGAGCGTTTGACATCCGAACCCCCAAATATTTAACAACTTGGCTCGAATTCCCACCGAACTCGATAGTCTCAGTCTTACCGACATTTATGACCAGTTTGTTATCTCTACTCCACTTCTCCATCTGAATGTGTGCCTTCCTGACGAGCTCACCCTCCTTACCATCGGGTTCGTTAACCAACAAAAACACGTCGTCCGCATACAAGGTTATCCGGAACTGGATATATATTAAAAAAGAATATGGTAATACTCTTGCCAATTAAGTTATCAATAAATTTTTAAAAAAGTTTATGAAAATAGGTTGAGTATTTATCACATAGTTTGACAAATACGAAGCTGATTGAGTCTTACACATGGTCTTTCAGCACCTGCAATTTCCTTATACCTCGTACCTTACCGAAATTTTTCGGTAAATTAAATTTTCAAGCCGGTGCGCAGACCTCGTAGTTAATGTTATGGTGTTTGATTCGAATAGATTCAGTATTGACTTATATGATGAGAAAATTCCAAATTAAGTAGGCTTTAACGGTTTTATTTCATTATTTTTTCGCTTAATATTGCAAGTTTAGAGCGAAGGTAAAATGCAGGTAAAATGGAAAATTTTGTAAGAACTCAGAAAAAATTGCCGAAGAAGGTGATGAACGCTTATCTAACACTGGCGTCGGCGTTTTGCCTCAATAATTTAGAAAAATAGGCTGACTTAAGGAAACTGAAAAAATAATTATAATCCCCAGAAAATTTTATTTAAAATTTAATTTCCAAGGGATATACTGTAGTCAGTTCTTCGAAAAACTTTTTCTGATACCAATTGAGTACCGGTACGAAAGTAATAGCCTATACTACTCGGTATTCTTCAAAATTATTGGAAATTAGAAAATTCCCTATATTTTTTATCAAAAGTAAACTTGCTAGTAGGTATCGCACTTGAATATTATCGATAATTTTTCACGTTTTAAAATTAATTAGAGGTTTTTTTCCAACGAAAATCAACAGAAAAAAACCACTATTTGAATCAAACGTACGAGTACGTGTTTGACGTTACTCATATCAACAATAGCACAGGCTTGAAAATTTATCGATACATTTTTCGGAAATTCGAATAATTCAGAAATTTTATCTTGGAATAGATTACGGTATTATTTAACTTTAAAGTAAGTTCAAGTGATTAGAGGGAATTCGGTAAATTTAGTTCTGATCGCATTGAAACTAAAGTGGAAATTTCGGTAAATTTTCGGAAATTCGAAAAAAAAACGAATTTTCATCTCAGAATATTAACTTTATAACTAAGTAAGTGGTTTGCATGGTATTCAGAAAACTTAGTTCAGATTCAATATAAGAAAATAAACATTATTTTTTGATAAACATTTTCGAAAATTCGATAAATTCCCGACTTTTCCCCCTTGAAAATGATCTTCGAAAAATTACCCTTCACAATATTGTAGTTTTTAAAATCTCACTCTGTCTGTCTGGTTATGACTTCGTTATCGCTCACCCCGACATTATAAGTGAGCCACAGCTACGGCTACGTGTACCTGTACCCCCGTAGCAGCAGTGCTATATACAGTACTGCTGCTACCCCCCGTAGCAGCAGTACTAACACTGCTGATACCCCCCGTAGCAGCAGAGGCGGCCATTTTTAAAATATTATTTAACATAATAATTTCAAAATAGCATAAAATAAATCGAAATTAATATCAGCACTTAATTAATTAATCGCAATTACTCTTTTTCTCTACCACAATCACATTTTTTCTCTACTGACCTCTTTCAAGACAGGTATAGAGAAAGTGTTCATAAATTTATGTATTTCCAATTTATTATTTAGTAATTATTAAGTTAAATAAAATTTAAAACACGTGCATTTGAAATATAACGTTCTTAACAATATCATTCTAAGTGGAACCAAAATGGCCGACCGTGTCCTGACCTCCCCACACATTTTCTCTATCGGCCTTGAGTCAAAACGATTCGAACAGCACCATCTGTCGACAGATTTGGAACTAACTAACTTAATTTAACCTGCCGTCGTGTGCTATAGGGTTCTATGGAAGTTGCAACTTTATAATGTTATCCATTCTAGTTACCTATATTAAGGTACGACTACACATAGCGTATTTTGAAGCATGAAGTCGCTTCAAGCTTCATTTTAAAACTTCAAAAACGCCTGGACCTTGTCGCTATGTGTAAACTCACGAGCTTCAAAAACGTTCCAAACATTTTGAAGCGCGTTGAAGTAGCTTCATTGACGCTCGAAGCGCGCGATTCATCTCATTGCTATGCCGTCAAGTGTATGAATTGTGCGGCATGAAAATAAAGCTCCTACAGACGTTTTTTCCCACCTGCTTCACAAACGCACGAAATAGAAAAATTCCTATTTTTGCGCTTTGAAGCGCGGTGAAGCGAGATAAACAAAGCTTGAGACATTGGGTTGAATGGCTAATTGCCTACCAAAAACTCAAATAAAGAAGAAAACTAAACAGCATTGGCTATATTTTTTATTAAAATAAGGTTTAAAAAGAAAATTTTGCAACCATGACCCGAAGACCCGTCCGTAGAGGTGCCTCAGTGAAGGTAGAACCTTAATTAGAACGTAGAAGCAATTGAGCACTCTCAGTCGGTTGTCGGGGTCTGCTGCAATTTGTTGATCATTTGAAAAAAAAAAATTATTGTAGTGGCGGAACTATTAATAAGTTAGGTTAATTAATTATTACTGCCGATGGAGTCCAAGCCCTCGCCCCCTCAGGCTTGAGGATGAGGGAGCCCCGGCCGCGTATCTGTATGGTATGCACACAATGCTTTAAAATCTATCAAAATTCAACTTAACTTACATGTTTAAAATATATATAATAATTAAGTTAATCTCCTAAACTTGCACCGCCGCTCACGAAATAATTTAAAATGGCATACCATTATAGGCTAATATTATTAATAACTTACGTACGGTAAGTTATTAATAATATATAACATAATAATTAATAACCTTCCCCCTCCGGAGCCCTCTCCTAAAGGCTTGAATTCCGCCACTACAAAGTGATGAAGCATTATTTATTTTTCAAGTCGCGCATTTTCTGCATTTTTTTCCCAAAATCCTAATTTCAGGCGTCAAGCGCAAAAAGGTCAGAACGGGTCAAAACTGCAATTCGCGCGACATGCACGTGTCAATTATTGCGTCACAGTTCACGTGCCTAGAATGGAGAGAAAAGGGTGGTAAAATTCTAATTTTTGAACTTCTTCAAATTTTGACGCGTGAAGAAATATGAAGCGCGAACGCATGCGCAAATGCATAAACATTGAAGCTTGAAGCGACTTCATGCTTCAAATACGCTATGTGTAGTCGTACCTGTAGATGTTGAAAGTATATAATAATTGTCTGAAATATATTTCATTCCAATATTTTAAATAACAGCAAATTGAAAATACCTGATATTTACTCTTTTCTGCTGCTCTCTACGGAAAATTAACAAGGGGAGAAAAAAATCTCGCTCTGTGCAGTGTGTAACTCGCGCTCTCAATTGTACGGCATTCGTTTGTACATTTGACATGGGAGAATAAGGCGGGCTTACTGCTATTCCATATCGATTACTGTTATAATGCAAGCCATTTAATCGCCAATGGCTTGGAGGTTAATGCCTCTAAATTAACAGACTTGCTCTTTTGGATGAGAGTTAAAATCGAGTCCATTTGGCATCTGTGTTGGTAGGCCTATACTCTTATCTCTGCATATTGGTAAATACACTCCACACCTCTTACTTCGCGAAAATTAATCCCCGCGAACAAAAGGTGTTTTACAGTAACAAAGAAAGATTAATTTACTCTACTCCGTAACTCTATAAACGGGGACAAAATTTCTTCATACTTTCATTTTTATAATAGAATTTTCCTATGCTACATGTCCAATTAAGGGGGATCATTGGTAAGTCTGACTGATGCTCGAAATCATTCTGCTGCGCATTATACGTAAGCATTATTTTTTTTTTTAGTTTTAATTTCCCTTTAATAAGGGATGAGGATGACACACACGTGATAACAAAAATTATCATTATATTTTACTTTTAAAATTATACGCAGTATAGACAAAAAATTATAAAACAATAAAACGTCTATTAAGAACTTGGCAGGGTAATTAAGTAGCACTTTCAACAGTCGTAACAAAATGGATATGTTTTTGTTTGTTCAGCTTAATTGGAAAGGTTACCTTGGAGTATCAACATGACTTCACATTTAGCCCATATTATACGATTTACATAATTAAGTATAGGCTATATATATACCATCATGAGTTTATCTCATGTTTAGGTATAATTATTCCGGCTATCAATAGCCTACCAATCAGAATATGAAGCTTTTTGTTTTATCAGTGTAGAAAATTTACTTTTCGGTAATAATATTCACTTGAGCAAGGTAAATACATATAGAGAGGAAGGGTAAAAAACTCTGCGCGGTAATACAATAACATTCTTTTTTTGAAAGTTATAACCTTATGGAAAAATCGAACCACGTTGGTGATTAACATAAACTCAAATATTTAACAGGTAATTAATAAGCTCATAATTGAGATGACACAACCTTGATAAGTTATTACCTATCGCAATACGTAATGCTTTTGTCACAGAAGCTACATAATTATATGTATACTCAAATTCAAATAGCCTATAATCAAGAATACATACATAATATTATGCATCCTTGCTATAATGTATATTTAAAATAAAAAAGTTAGGCCAGGATAACAAGACTTTTTATTACGGGTATCTTTATATTAAATTAAGAAAAATATAAAGGGTGGAATCACAAAACAAGAAAGACGAGGAACTCATCATTGACGTAAAAGAATAACGAATAACAAGCGAATACTCGAATAGATTAGTGTACGTGTAGTCGTGTACCTATGCAGAAATTATATCGAGTCGTTATAATAACACATAAACAAAAAATAATAATAATTTATTTTTATTTTTGGATAATGCTTTTTATTATTGTATAATAAAATACATTCTGCAAAAATTAAAGTTTATCATCCCGCAGCCCGCAGTATAACGAGTCACAGAAATCCCTCTGCCATAGTGCCATTAGCAATAATTACAAGGTCTTCTAACGTCTCTGGATATGATGGATTGATGGGCAGTTAGTTGATCAGCTGATATGTTCAGTAGTTTCTTTCAAACCACACATAAACAAGTTAGTGGTGATTGTCTCTTCAGGAAGAAATCCCCTTTTTTCAAATTAATTATCTTTGATTCTTCCAATCCCTACTCGGAGACGATTCAAAGCACGCCATTCATGACCAGGGCATCGTTACTGGTCACCAAAACACCGGTGTTTCTCCATGCATATAGGAAATACATTGGAAACACCGGTGTTTTTGGTGACCAGTAACGATATCCTGGAGGAAAATCTTCTCGTGGTGGAGGCCATTCCGTCAATTAAGCAGTATATTATAATTTTCTCTGTTTTGTGCAATTCTGGATTCATCATTCTCAAAAATTATATAAGTTATGTAATGCATGAGGTCCTCTACATGTTCTGTGATTCTGGATTCAAACGTATTAAAAATAGCTTATTAATTAACTTACCTTGTGCTGTTTTCCAGAGTTCGTCTCCATCTTTTTATCCATCATATTTTATTTTTTTCTTAGTACGAGTACGAAATACCTATAAGCCTCAATTCCTGTACTGATAACTGCAAACCTTCTGCAAACGAATATAGCCTAACTAATAATTTTTTTTCATATTATATACGGTATATTTTTCTTCTTTCTCTGTTTATTATTATTTTTCCAGCCTTCACCTATTCCATTAACCTTTTTTTATTCTTCAAAAGCGTTTATACAGACTTATTATAAGTTATATAATATAGTTTATAATAATATCCGTACATAACCTAATCGATTAATGGTTAATAAAATGTCACAACAGATTTATTCTTATTTTTTACGAAAACTGCAAAAGTCCAAACCACCTCAATATTAAACTATTTAAATCTATCTCATGTCAATGTGAGAGATGCGGGTACACTTCTAAAAGAAATATAAGCAAAAATCTATACGAATACACGTTATCTGGCCTTGTACTAAATGTACAGATACACGTATGTTTGCTTATTTTTCACTTGAAATGTATGTACGTCACAGTATTCTCTATACTAATAATAATAAAGAATTAATATACGTTTCAATAAAACTCTTTTGGGCCAGCCCCAGTGGTTTAGTAGTATTTAGCCAGCTCTTGCCTCTGAATCCGGAAGGTTCGCGGGTTCAACCCCCGGATGGAGCAGGTAAAGATTTCAGGGCGAGTGAAAATTCTTAAATCCTTCGGATGAGAGTTTAAACCAAGTTCTTGTGTAAACCTCTTTGCACTCTGCACACAGGTCTGTAAATCCTGTCCCTGAGACAAAATTCAGATTTCACCCCGTCGCGTCGTCGGGTTATAACCTTCGTTGTCGTTAAAAAAATAAAATCAACAAACTGTCAAACCCTTAACTGACGAAGGTACCGGTACGATTCATAGAAAAAGCTAACAATTTAGAGCTTATAACCAGGGCCGGAGCCAGGGGGGGTGTTTCACGGGTGAAACCCCCGAAATGAGGGAAAATTGGCATTTTTCATGAAAAAAACACGACTTTATCGTCATCCGTTCCCTTAAATCCCCCCCCCCTCGGTAAAACCCCCTCCGAAATTTTTTTTTTGGCTCCGGGCCTGCTTATAACTTAGGCTATACCATGTAGTGGCTATACGAGTATATATAACCATGAGTCTATATAATAATATTCTATGTAATAATATTCTTGATATAACTTAAAGCAAAGTTTATTCATTTTTAAATAAAGCCGCATATTTCTCTGTTGCTTATCTCTATTATTGTTTTACTAAATCCTGTGGATTTTACAATATAAAGAGCACGTAGTACTCTATCTCTCTTATAAAGTTTTGGCAGATAACGCATCTCGCTTGGCAACTTCAAATTTTTTCAACAAAAAATAATTTACACTTCTATGTTGACTCGCTACCATTTAAAAGACATTACGAGATCACGCCTATGTGTAATAAAAACGTATAAAAGAAACGTAACCGTAGAGATACATACGATAATATAACAGTACCTTGGATGCAGCTCGGTTATCACATCACCGTCAGATTACTTCTACTCCACTCACTGAATGGTCCTATAACTGTAATAGCAAACTGTAATAGCAACTGTGTAGCATAACTGTAATAGCAAAATAGAATAATTAAGTTTATAAGAATGGCAATGGCATCACTATCGTACGCATGCAAGGTGGCCCTTCTCACGTCCAAGTTTCGAGGTGGCCTAGTGGGTGCCCTACTGGGCGACTGTGTGGGCAATGCGTGGAGCAGGCAATTGGATTTATTGGGTGAACCAGTGACGTACCAGGCGGCAATTTCGTTTCTTAGGAGGCTCAGGGAAGAAAATTTCGATCGAGGTACCGTATTTTACGAATTTTTATTGTACTAAATTTATTTTGATTTTTTTACGAAAAAACGAAAGCTCATAACCCGAAGGCTGAAGAGTAAAATTAAAATTTTTTTTATACCGAGGTATGATAAGGGAGGAGGGGGGGGCAATAGACATCACTCATGACTTAAGGGTTCTTTAATGTGTGGACTTTGGAAAGTAAGGGGATATCTAATGTACCCAAAAGGACCTTGGTTTTGTGATGCTTTGTTCTAAGTATGCATTGCGAGGTATGGATACAAAGCTTATACCTAACTTAAGTGCAATAAGCTTTGCAGAATAATTGTTATATAGAAATAGAATGTACTCATACAGGTACTGGTACTAACCTTACTCAAGGGTGCACCAGAAGTTCAGAACAGAGCTAGTTATCATGCAGAAGCAGAACTATAACTATGGGTTTAAAGTCTCATCTGAAAGTGCCATTTGAACGAAAACGAATTCGTAACCCGACGACGGAGTGATGAGATTTGAATTTTTCCAAAGTTAACTTATACAAAGTTTTACAAAGTTATACCATTATACCGATTATAAAGAACCACTAACTCGCCTCAACGGGGGGTGGGGGGTGGATAAGGAATAGATGTAGCATAAGGTCGGTATAGATCCTATTGCTCTCTGAACGTTAAATACGAAATAGCCTAATAAGAATTATGTCGCGATCTTATAAAGTTAGGATATGGTTATACGAGTAGGAGGTAATTCATATTTTATTTCCTTCAGTATCGTATTACTTATCT
>JAQGBM010001812.1:0-10076 GCA_034698405.1 Symphylella vulgaris | reverse complement strand
GTCCAAATCCGTTCAGCGGTTACACAGATATACAATTTTTATTTTAAGAGTTTTAGAGTTTTTTTTTTTTTTAGCAAATGGCTGAAACTGACTAAAATCGCGCGGAACACTTCTCACAAGATATCGTGTATAGGCCAACTCTTGGGCCTACTATAACAACCCCGCGATGGAAATGCGGTTCTCCTGTCCTGTCGGCTGAAGTGGCTGAATGTGAGAAAATTGATTGAATCCATTTTTTTCAAGGGTGGAAATGAATGCCCTATAGACCCGGGATGTCGGGTTTCTGTGGGTTATTATAGCTGGCTATTCCCAAGTATAACTTAGGTCTAGGCTAATAAGCCGTAGCACAGCATGACACTGGTAGCCCATCGAAGTGCGGCGGGAGATCGGACATGCAAGCAACCACCAATGGGCCTGGGATGCAGGTTTATTATTAAGGGGGGGGGGGTTGGTGGATGTTAATATACTTTGGGATGGAGTTGGGGCCTGTAGACTGTAGACCAGCACTAGAATAGGCCCTACGCCCAAGGCCGGATTAAGGATTTACAAGTGTGGGGGCCCTGGGCAAAAAATTTTTGGGGGTTCCCCTGCAGCCACAATTTTGAGAGAAAATCATTGGGGTTCATGCGCATTGTGCGAATTTTTCAGAGGCGAAACTTTTTTGAGACTGTAGGCTACTCTATAGTCATCGCACAGGTTTTTTTAATTTGGTGTGTGTGTGTGGGGGGGGGGGGCTGCCATGCCTAAATCCGGTACTGTCTGTGACGCGTCACGCGATTGCATTGATTTAACTACATTTATGATTCATTTGCAAGTAGCCTGCAATAAACTTTTTTGTAGATTTCTTTTGTCGGATCAGTTTTGTTTGTTTATAATAATCAGAAGGCCGCCCAAGAGTTTCAAGGTTCTCGAGCGTTCCTTCATATATCCGTTCATAATTACATCATTTCCGACTAATGGGCCGAAATTATCATTGTCACTTTGCGACTCAATTTCGGTTTTAAATCATTACGGGATCACAAAGTTATGGAATCAACCGCTCATATAAGATCAACCAGTGAAAGTGTATCATTGAAAGCAAACAACGTGGAAGACGCATAAATATCCCTATTCTTAAAAATTTTGAAGATAATTCCTGACCCTACATATCTAAAGTAATTCTCCCTCTATCTGACATCTAGAAATATCTAATAAAATAATGTTTTTTTACTAATAAAATAATAAAAACAGTCACCAAAATTCCCGCGACTTCCACCGTTGTTTGCTAAAATAAAAATGGCGGCGAGGAACCGGAAATTCTTCTTGCCAATTTTTTATCTCATTTTCAGAAAAATGTTTTTTAAACTCAAAAGTCAAACCGTAAAATAATATATTAAGTTGTTTGGTTGATTGGGATAATTTGTTTTAATAATTTGGAATATGCATCTTATTTATTTACTGATTTTATCTTCCTAAATTTCTCAGTTAATTTTTTCTCCCGTAATTTTACCTTGTGCGGAAATCATTTACCTCGTATTATAAAGTATTTTCAAAATTCAAGGCTAAATTTAAAATTATTGGAATATTCGTATAAGTTAGTTTTTGAATATTAGAATAATATTGTTAATATAGAATAATTTGCAAAAATGTATTTCATTTTAAGTATATTGTCAGGATATCTAATTAACGATTTATTGATTGCGAGTGTTCAACAGGTAATAGCCACCTAGAAATGTGATATTTACCTCGCACTCCAAAGGAAGACGCCTAGTGCACTGTGCGCTGACGTCACGTACAGGATTTTAAGCCATCGCCCAAAAACCAGTAAGTACGGATACTATTTTAATGTAATAATTAGATATATTTTAATACCCTAACCCAGAAGAGCCTGATCTTAAAATTTGGAGGATTACTATATTTATGACCTATTAACGAGATAGGAGAATAAGCAAACCGGGAGGTGGTAGCATCGGCACGTTAGGCTTACGATATTACGTTGATGGGTGTAGCTTGAAATAACTCTAGGCTACCTTTTCTACTATGATAGTAATAATTTGTTCATAGTTTAATCCATCAGAAGGGAATATAATATAATTTGTAGAAAATCTAAAGCGAGATAAGTAGGCTATGGACTAAATCGTAAACGGTAACGTAAATCGCACCAGTTGGTTAATAATGCTCGATTTAACCTAAGCCTAGCCTAGGCTAGTTGAAAATCTATAAATTTATCTAGTGTGCTTATTAATGCGTTTTATTCATTAAATAAATAATTAGCTAAGAGTGAATAATTTTCTGATGTTGTTCCTAATCCTAATACATCTGAGTAAGCGATTATGGGATATTTCATGAAATGAATTAGCTCCATGTGTGATACGATTGGGTTGAAGTTCAAGTTAATCGTCTACAAGCAACGTGAAATAATTCCACTCTTAAGTGCCATTTTACTTCCAGAAATGCGAGTAGTAGCCCTAGTGAGCGGAGGAAAGGACAGCTGTTACAGCATATTACAGTGTATTGCTGCAGGTCATGAAATTGTGGCATTAGCTAACCTAAAACCTAATAGCAGTGATGAGATTGACAGTTACATGTACCAAAGTGTTGGACACCATGCCATTGACTTGTATGCCCAAGCTCTTGATAAGCCACTGTACAGAGGAATTATTACTGGTAATCCATTGATTCAGGAGAAGTATTACAATCCTGTTGAGGGGGATGAAGTGGAAGATCTAACAAAGTTACTGCTTAAAATACAAGAAGATGTAGAATTTAATGCTGTCTGTACCGGTGCTATTCTCTCGGATTATCAGAGAATTAGAGTTGAAAGTGTATGTAGCAGACTAGGTTTAACTAGTTTGGCTTATTTGTGGAGAAGAGATCAAGAAGAGCTTCTCGGGGAAATGATAAAATCTGGGATTGAAGCAGTAATAATTAAAGTAGCATCCCTTGGTTTGGACACTGATCATTTGGGAAAAAGTATTAAAGAACTTTTTCCTTATCTTCAGAAAATGAATACAAAGTATGGATTAAATGTATGTGGAGAGGGTGGAGAATATGAAACTTTTTCTCTCGACTGTCCTTTCTTTAAAAAGAAGATTGTAATCGATGAAATGTCAATTGTCAAACATTCAACTGGTGACATTGCACCTGTTTCTTATATTAACATTCTAAAATCTCATCTTGAAGAGAAAGACTGTTTTGCAAGTGATTATGAAGTTCCTGGTCCTGACTGCTATGTAAGTGATATACAGGATTTTGGATATACATTAGAGGATATTGCTACTCCTTATCTCCACACTAAACCAGCCAACTGGCCTCAAAACAGCTTGAATGTAAAAGAAAAAGATGGGTGGTTTTGGTTGTCAGGATTTATGTTGAAAGAACAGGGAAACATTATAACTTCCACTGACAAGGGCATGATTGAATTTCAGCTGTGTTTAGAGAAGCACAAACTTAATTTTTCCAATTTGGTAGCTGTTTACATGTATGTTAAATCCATGGCAGACTATCCAGAAATGAACAAGAGCTACGGGTCATTTTTTGGCATAAATCCACCCGTCCGTGCATGTGTAGAGACCAGCCTACCAAATGGAGTTTTGGCAGTGATTAATGTAGTGGCCTATTCAGGCTTATGCCCTCCTAATACTATGCATGTTCAAAGTATATCACACTGGGCGCCTGCCAACATTGGACCTTACAGTCAAGCAATAAAAATAGATAACATGTTGCATATTGCTGGTCAAATAGGTCTTATACCGGGATCAATGCAGTTTATTAAAGGGGTGGTCAAGCAAAGTGACCTTTCCCTGAGACATATAAATCGTATTATTGAAGCTATGTCACCAGGATTGGATCTTACATCAATAGAACATGCAATATGTTACGTTACATGTGATCAGGATATGAAATTGGCTTTGGTACCTTGGAATTCAAGATTTGAAAAAATTCCTGTAGAGAAACGCCCCTTATTGGACTGTGTTGTGGTCAGTAAATTACCAAGGAATGCATCTGTTGAATGGCAGGTTGTAGCCAGGGAACCTGTTGATTCAGATGACAAAGTTGCTTCAGAGATCAAATCTTTTGATCTTGTTGAAAACATTAGAGCATGTTTTCATAAAAAAATGTTGGGAGACAAAATCCTAATTCAGGCAAAAATATTTGGAGAACAAATTTCTGTCAATAAAAACATGATAGAAATTGTAAAATTGTTGGGCAACGAGGTCAATTATAATTGTGCCACAACCATCCGTTGCATAGTTTGCCCAAGTATATCAGTAGATAATTTGTGTCAAGTCCTTGGAGATTGTTTTGATAATCCTGGCATAAGCCTCATTCCAGTATCATCAATGGAGAACTGTGTGCTCAGTTTTGTTGTTGAATTATAAATAAAAGCTCTATATTGTGTGACCAAAGTGTAATTTTGTAAGTTTAATTTTGTAGAACAGCTAAACAGGTCATTAATATTAACTGTATTAAACTAGGTAGCCTACATACAGATTCATCACAAAAATTATTTTGTAAGGAAAGATAATAAAATTGATTGTAGCCTACTTAATGAATTTATTTATTTATTTCATGATTTTAGAATTTTGGGAATAATTAATTAGGAATGGGCGAGTTTTTATAAAATAAGATGCCTAAAATCAGATCAGTATCAGCATGGCTGATCATTTGTGAAGCAAGGTAAACATTATTTTTGGGTGGAGTAGGTTCAAAGAAAGATGCCAGTCATACAAACCTTATTTAGTATGTGTCCTTTCTATTATTGTTTTCAAGATGCATCTTTAATGGATAATAATTATGGTATCTCTGGAAAATGCACTCCCATTAAACTGTTAATGTTTCCAAATTTAGAAATTTACAAAAGAAAAAAAAAATTCCCTGTAACTAGGCTAGATAGATCTAGGCTTTTAGAATCCAGTAGAATCCCGGTCGAAGTCTGTAAGAATTTTTTAAGAAAAAATTCGTTGAGCAGCGTCTCTTTTGGATGAGAGTTTAGAATAAATGATTGCCACCTCCAGAAAGGTGGCTATCTATGATATTTCCTCTGGTGTAGCTGACGTTATTACGAAATACGAACTACTTAGCTTACAGCCTTTAATTAGGGCTCGACCGATAGTGCCGATTGTTGGGGAAATAAAATTTGAAGAAGAAAAAGAATTACGTTGCAAATACAGTATGTAAAAATATGATGATGGCATAAATTTTTGCCGATGCCGTCATGCCGATATATCGGTTGAGCCCTACCTTTAATTAAGAGGAAAAGTAAAAAAAAAATTATTTGCTCTTCCCAACCTAGTTAATTTTTTAAATTTGTTTAATTTCAGAAAAGGAGGAGCTACTAACTTGTCACCATGCGTGAGTACAAGATAGTGGTTTTAGGAAGTGGAGGTGTAGGTAAAAGTGCACTGGTGAGTCAGCAAAACTATATCCTTATAGAAAAATACTACTGTATAGTATGTTTTAAAATAAATGAACATGTTGGAAAGATTAAAAAATACATATTAACCTTATTACTTTTGCCATACAGTACAATATGACAGTTGTAATAATTGAATAATATAATTATATTTTTCTAATGCAAATGATTTTTTTTTCATTCTACAGACAGTCCAGTTTGTACAAGGAATCTTCGTAGAAAAATATGACCCAACAATTGAAGACAGTTACAGGAAAGTAAGTAACTTAGTATACCCTAATCCCTGTGTATAGTCCGCCCTCGTACATAGTCCACCATACCGCCCCCATGTACATAGTCCGCATATTTAAAAAAATTAGTTTTCATGTCAGTACTTATAAATCTAGGCGGATAGGCCGCCCTCGAGTAAGGAGTAAGACCTAGGTTACACTAGAACTTCGATATCAGGATAACGAAATCATGATAAGGAAATCTGCTTGAAATCCTCGTGTTGACGCGTTATCTCGATATCGGGAAATATACTTGGATATCCGGATATCGGACATCGGAATAACGCGCGGCTACACTATGATTTCGATCAGGATAACGAAATCTGCTCGAAATCCTCGTGTAGCCGCGCGTTATCCTGATGTCCGATATCCTGGTATTCAATGTATATTTCCCGATATCGGGATAACGCGCGTCTACACGAGGATTTCGAGCAGGTTTCGTTATCTGGATATCGTTATCCTGATATCGAAAGCCTAGTGTAGCCTAGACCTAGACTACACTAGGCTTTCGATATCAGGATAACGAAATCCGGATGAGGAAATCTGCTCGAAATCCTCTTGACGACCTAGTCTACACTAGAACTTCGATATCAGGATGACGAAATCCGGATAACGAAATCTGCTTGAAATCCTCGTGTAGACGCGCGTTATCCAGATATCGGGAAATATATATATATGGATACCAGCATATCGGACTTCAGGATAACGCGCAGCTACACGAGGATTTCGAGCAGATTTCGTTACCCGGATTTCGTTA
Source organism: Symphylella vulgaris (assembly GCA_034698405.1). Taxonomy (NCBI): domain Eukaryota; kingdom Metazoa; phylum Arthropoda; class Symphyla; family Scolopendrellidae; genus Symphylella; species Symphylella vulgaris. Next base: position 3,655 of record JAQGBM010001812.1, on the reverse strand, counting down.
GCCTGATGTCGAAATCATAGTGTAGCCGCGCGTTATTCCGCTGACCGATATCCGGATATCCAAGTATATTTCCCGATATCGGGATAACGCGCGTCTACACGAAGATTTCAAACAGATTTCGTTATCCTGATATTGAAAGCCTTATTATGCCTAGGTCTTACGGGGGGGAGGGGAGGGCTATCGAAGATGAGCTTGCGCCGCCGATGGGTTAATTTTAGGTAATCCACTTGTCCACTGTAAAGAAATTCGACAATTGTAGAAGGAGAGCAACGACTCTTTCGGTTGCGAGTTTTAAACCTATTGGTCTGCGCCCATCATGTAGAGCCCAGTGGCTAAGTCGGCTTAGGATGCCTAGGGACCCGGGTTTGAGTTTCGGCGGGGGCAGGAATTTTTTCTTCGCTGATGCTTCGTCTCCAACATCTCGTCCCCGATCAATTCATTCCCAATAACTTGTACCCGAACAGTTGGTCTCCCGAGCAATACGACCCCGTACAATTCGTCCCAAAAATTCCATACCCAGAAACTCGTTCCCAACAACTTGTACTCGAACAACTCGTACGAAATGTTGGGGACGTATTGCTCCGGGGACCAAATGTTTGGGTGCGAGTTGTTGGGAATGAATTGATCGGGGACGAGATGTTGGAGACGAAGCATCTACGAAGGGGAATTTATCCTAGTTCTAAAGCATTGCTCCTGGTATGTACAACGGAAAGCAGGGGCGTAGGCAGAGGGGGAATAAATCCCCCAAAAACAAATTCGGGGGAATGGGAACCCCTGTTTTTCAAATCGTAAGCCTCATCCCGTCCCCAATAACAAAAACTTATCTGTTTTCTAAGTGTTTCTAGAAAATTTCACCCAATTAATGCAGCCCCCATTTATACTTTTGGAAATAACTTAAAATTTAATAAATCCCCCATACGTATATCTGACGAATATACCCTCCAAAAATCCTGCCTACGCCCCTGACGGAAAGAGAAAAGCTCTGGTCATACACGCGCTCGTGTGGTGTTTATCCGGATGTTAAAGACCCCAGCAACTTCGCACAATATACTGTAAGGTAGCTTAGCTGCAAAGCATGAAGGGGAATTTTTAAAATTATAGGCTACCTAACTTCCTCCAAACGTGCTTTAGTTGATGTTATTTTCCCAATTCCTAACACTAACAGCCTTTTCGGGGAAACTCCCCACACCGCGTATACTTGTCAAAATACAGAATAATTATGCTCGTATAGACTGTATTGCTGGATTGTATCGAATTTCAGAATCCTTGAAGCAAAGATCGAAGAAATATAGTTTTGATCATTTTGGATTTCGGTGATCAGACCGATTTGGTCCCACAGGACATGCCTGTATTCGGTCCTGAGACATTACGGTCTAATATCTAATAAGGAACAGCTTACTAAAATTATATCGGAACTATATTTATACGGTAGTTAGTACCGTATACTTTCTGTTTTTGTTATTACAAATATTTCTACCGGCACTCGTACAAAAAGTGTTGTAACCTTCCTGTAATTGTCCTGACCACTGACCAAAGATAAACGGTAAAGAAATCCCTTGAAAAATCGCTGCACATTGCAGCTTAATCCACGTTTTACGTCAGGGCAGTACAATATAACGTGTTGTAATAAAATTTCTATTCACTTTAATACCATAATTGTGCGGTACCGTAAGAGTTGTTGCATTTTCCGCTTCGCCATAAAATTTTATTTTATGGCGTATAAGTTAGGATACTGTAAAATTACCCAAGTTCATAATACGTATAACCGTAGTCCCCGAGGGCTATTATACTACGGTATAACATGGGAATACGGTATATATCCCAGTAAAACAGAAGAGTAAATCTAAAAAAAAATTCCTTTCTTGTCGAAACGGTAGCGGGCGCCAGGGGTCCTGGGGGTATCTACCCGACCCCTGATTGTACGGTATACAATTCAATCCCCTAGTTGAACCATCAAGGCAAAGTAATGGAAGATAGTGGGCGTCAAGGTGTATCTATAGGAATATTTTTTTGCCTTTACTCTTCCGGCCCCTCTTTTAGCATTCGGAGGATCCCCCGATCCTCTTATGATCATTTGTTTGAGTTTTTAACGTCTTGGTGAGCGACAACGAAAGCCACATAACCCGACAACCGAGTGCAATTTCAAATTTTTTCATATATTACCAGGGGAGACGTCACCCCAGGGGTATGTTTAACTTGTGGTAGCCTATAAGAGAGCAAGGGGATATTGTAAACAATCATAGGGACCTCTCAGTTTAAACACTCATCTCTGAAGGAGCCTTCACTTAAAAAAAATAATTTCACTCAGCCAAATTTTTTTAACCCAGCCCCAGTCGGGCTTTGAATTGCGGTTGTTGGGATGTTCAGAGGCAATTAATTGCTGTGTGCAATTTCTGTTGAGAGCAATATAACTGTCTTCAAAAAACTTAACAGTTGTCCACCCTTTAGAATTTACATTCATATGAAGTTGACTTTATTTTTTTGACAGTGGCGGATCAAAATCTAGGTCTCACATTTTTTTGACAGTTTCGCAAAAGTCACAGAATAATGTGCGTAGAGATTATCGTTACTTACCAAAAAATTATCGCATAACCAAGAATATAAACTATATAGCCTACACGCACGGGCTGTCTTGTTTCACAATGTCAGACATTTTGGAAGCCAACATCAGGGTCTTCCCACCCGCACACAGAACGCGTTTTCGTTAGTTGCTTGTATTTCGTCAAGACTCAAGAGGAAATTTCGCTTCTGACTTTATCGTTATAACCCATTGAACGAATGTGATTAACCCCCAAAATAGTACGTACTTAGAACGACATCATAATAACCATCAGTTATAGTTTTGGGGGGTTATTCCTTATTAAATAAATAAAATAAGGGTTTGTTTGTTTGCTGGTGTTTTGATTTTTTAAAGTCGCAGTAAGTGACAACGAAAGTAATAACCCGGCGACGGGGTGAGATTGAATTTTGCCTCAGTCCTGGGAGAGTATTTACAAGCCTGAAGAGATGGTTCTTAATTAATGTGCAGAGTGCAAAGTGGATCTAAATAAGAGGGTTTAATTTCTCATCCGAAGGAGCCGCGACTTCAATAGAATTTCACTCACCCGGAAATTCTTACCACCAACCCCAGCCGGGTTTAAACCAGCACGGATTCAGAGGCAAGAGCACTGAACCACTGGGCTTCGCGGATGCTTCGTCTCCAACATCTCGTCCCCAACAATTCGTATCCGAATAATTCGTACCCGAACAGTTTGTCCCCCGAGCTATACGTTCCCGTCCAATTCCTCCCCAAAATTTCATACCCGCCAGAAACTCGTTCCCAACAACTTGTACCCGAACAACTCGTAAGAAATGTCGGGGACGTAATGCTCCGGGGACGTAATGCTCCGGGGACCAAATGTTCGGCTGCGAGTTGTTGGGAACGAATTGATCGGGGACGAGATGTTGGAGACGAAGCATCCGCGAAGCGGCTTTAAGACGTTAGATCGTGGAAGAAATGAGGTAGTATATAGGAAAATCCCATTTAAAAAAAATTCAAAATGAAAGTATAAAAAAAATTGTGAAACTTTTTTTCTAAGATATAGATTAAACCCTTCTGATGAGATTTCAGTTTTAAAAATTTCAGGTCAACGAAGAAATTAGGGAGTTATGCGAC
>JAQGBM010001811.1:0-10076 GCA_034698405.1 Symphylella vulgaris | reverse complement strand
TTATTTCCATTCAATGGCCAATTTTTTGTCAATGGAATATTCCATTGACAAAAAATTGGCCATTGAATGGAAATAACGCAATTCTGGAAATAATACCGGTACAATTCTAGGACCTTGGACTATAGGACGTGAATGAGAGCATTGGACGATTTAAACTCTCATTTTTTAAAGGGCCACCACTCCAGAATCCAGATGACAAAATATTCATGTTTAAATTCTCCAATAACCGATTATAAATTAAACGATCAGCATTTATTTTCAACTTAAAATAATCACCCTTTATGTCCAAACTTTGTTGTTTTTTTTATACAGGAGTACCGGTATAATTTCCTACATATCCCAAAGTCGCATCCGTTAAGTTTTAAAAATAACAGTGGTGGTGTGTAAAAGATAAAATATGCTTCACGCAAAAATAAATTAAATACCGTACGGCCACGACGACCACTGACTGCATCATGGTGATGATGTTGGAAATTCCGTTTATATAATGGCCGTAATAAGCCACAAAATAACAATCATAATTAGCTTATTGTCATGAAGGAAGAGACATGACCTTTTATCCTGTGATGTTCATCATAATAGTTTGTTGCAGGAAGAAAATACTATTTCAGCAGCCCAGCAGCAGCTAGAGTCTATGGACGGTGAAGTCATAAAACTATCTTTATTGTTATATGACTTGTGGGTGTTTACCATCGTTGCAGGCATTTGTCTTCCGTTATAACATCAACGCAAAATGACATAAACCTAATATTAAATAGAAAATATAGCACATAATTTTGTAGTATAGCCCCCTAAGTCACTATTATAGCCTATATAGTAGATATAAAAAGGAGACCTGCAATAATTAAATTATTTGTTGTTGGTGTAAAATGTTTAGGTATAGTGGTAGAGGTGTGCCGAGTGAAATTTGAAAAGTGAAATTTGAAATGAAATTTAATAGTTAAATTTCATGAAATTTGAAACGTTTCAAATTGCAAAATCGGCAAAATTTGAGCAAAATTAGACATATATTTCTGCATGTTTTATTATGTTTTGTAAATTTTAGAACTTGATAAGTCCTTTTTAAAAGGTAAATGTATCAATTTCCATACAGTAAAAAATGTATTTATGGCGTAAATTACTAATTTTCCATATTTTTCTATAAAAATGTCGGACTGATTAAATTTCATAAAATTTGAAACAATTTAAAATTTCATGAAATTGCATGCCCACCTCTATTTAGTGGTAATCGGTGGATTTGGCTGAAAAAAATAAGTGTTTTTTATTAAAAAATCTATAAAATAATTTTAAGCACATAATTATAAATTATAATTAATAAGAATACATTATGTAATATGCTCTTTTATATAATGTGTTATACCCAATTTAGTTCATTTGTCATTGCCATATAGTGTTGTTTATCTCGCTTGTATTACCAGAATGGGATTAAAAAGACATAAAAATTAATATTTATGATAATGGGGCGTGTATGGGATAACTTAGGAAAAATATTGTTCCGGTACATTAGGTCAACTCCTTATTAATTAGTTTACTAAAGCATGAAACCAACATAATATTTCGAATAAATCTTGAACCTAATTTCCATAATATGAAGTTGGTGAAAAGAAGGAAGTCCAATAACCCCCAAATGTTGTTTTAATATGTTTATGGTTGGTATATAATACAAAAATGTATGAGTCTTAATACCATAAACTATAGCCTAAATAAAATTCATGCCACTATAATAGGCTACGTTATAATGTAACTTAAAACCAATGGAGAACCAGAACATTAAATAAGGCTATTATGGTACTGTCATGCATGTAACAAAATTTTGCCTAATTAATTTTAGGCTAAAGAAAAACATGGTATTAATTGTACCCCGTAATTAAAAATTAATATCTACTCGTAAAAAGAAAATGAAAAATTACTAAATAATTATAATCACTATAAAGGCCCTCCACCAAACTGAATAATCTGTGCTAAATGTCCGATGCTATAAAAAAATTGTTTTGAATTTCATGTTCAAAAAGGTTTTTTGCACCCGGTCGTCAAATAGCTGCTGCCCTAGACACTTTCTGTCTGACAAATTCGATCGTCCCTCCCCCAACGAGTATTCTACAAAATTTCGGCTGCTGGGGGACCCCATAAAGTTTTTGTCCAGGGTCCCCACATTTGTAAATCCGGCCGTGACAAAAATGCTAACTTAGATAGAAAATCATAAATAATCCTTAATAATTTATATAGTTTTTACAATTATTAGCATATTATAGATTTTTATAGTCAGGCCCAGATTTACGCAAAGGCAGACTAGGCAGTAGGCAGCTGTCTAGGGCAGCAATTTTAGGGGGCGGAAAATTAGGAAAAATGTGTCAGATTTGATTCAGAGTTTCCCCTTTATTGCCATTTTGTAATTTCGGGAAATTTTCGAAATTTGAATTTCATTCCAAAAATTTTTTCGCCTGCGGCGCCTGAAAGGGCGGCTATAGGCGGGGGCTGAAAATTTATCATTGCCTAGCTGGGGGGGGGCGGAAAAAACCTAACTCCGGGCCTGCATAATAGTCGTTAGTCACAGACTTACAGTGATCACTCATCAGCATACAATCATGGTACAATTCTTAGTAAAAATTAATCACAATTCTTGTTGTTTAGAAATACGAGGTATACGTACATACCTTATAACTTATAACCTGACATATAGTAAAAGGTTGGTACATGCGGCAGAACGGACAGATACAAAAAAGAAATACCGCAATTAAGACGTGACGGATCAGGGTTATAATACGGGAATGAAGCAAAAAGCTGCGGCCGTATATGCGCTAGCTGGATGCACATAAACCATGAAGACAGCTGCAAACATAAAATATTCAAACCTGACACACTGAAAATACTTTGGGTATAACATATAAACTCCCTTCTGTATGACACCCTGCTGGGTATATCTAAACTTATTACTTTCACAGCAGCTAGCATCAGACTTACCCATTCAATTACAGATTAAAATAATTGGGTTATTATTGTGATCTTCTAGCTTTCTCCCCTGCTGAAGACACAGAGCGAAACCGTTTAAACTCCCTCTAATGAAATTCATAAATTAAAGCTGGAAAAAGATCGTGTTCGCATGAACCTTTATCCTTTTGTAGCCTATCTAATATGCAAAGGGAATTTACATATTATCATACTACCGTACCGCAGCATCCAATTTAATAGGTGACTCAATGCAGAATATTCGTTCACTGTGATTGCAAAAGTATCAATTTTCAACTAAAACTCGAATTTCGGGGAAGGATAGTATTGAGGTATTATAGCCTACAAATTGAACAGCTGCTGTATAAGCTTGATAACACGGTATCTTTGTCTGTCTGTGCAATTCGCAGTGGCGGATTAGTGTTTTTGATGCTTATAAACACAGCTCACTGCAATAATTCTTAAATTATTTTTTTTTATTTTAAAAATAAAATAAAAAGTCAAAATATGGAGAGGGCCAATGATTCCATTTACAAAATATATTAAAATATGTAATGCTAATGTAGCCTTACAGTAGCCTATATAACTTAGGTTCTTAACCTTTTGCCTTCGTCACACCACCTTGATTTACAGGACAATTCTAGCACCCCACCACCCGGAAACAGTGAGTTTTCTAGAAAGTTCGTTTTCTAGAAACTGAAGCCTCGCCCTTGCCCCCCCCCCCCCAGGGAGGCTGGGCACCCCCGGTTAAGAACCTAGGCTATACAATATGTAACGGTTTCATTATTTTTTACTATATACTGGTATAAGCCTGAACATTTAATATAATACTTTTGAGTCTAAAAAATATTTTTATCATACGTTGTATCACTCGTATACTCGTTACAATCTGTCTCTCCTATATTTTGCGTTCGCTCACACCACACATTGCAATTTAAAATATGTTTCATTGTAGCATGCATAATTCAGAAGTATAATTATTGCACACGAGAGCGACAGTTATGTTTCTTAACTGCAATATTAAAGTTCGCACGACGACAATTTTATATTTGTTAATAAAATTTCAACCGATAATTTAATGTTATGCAAAACGTTGGTATATATGTCATCTGATGTTTGTCTTATAAACTTAATATTATTACCCTTATTACGACAAAACGGCATTTATAAGCAAAATGATGCAAAGCTAACATTAGATTCATGAGTAATTTGTAATCTTAATGAATGTAATGGTTTAATTATGGCCTCACAGCTGCTGGAATTTATATATAGGGCAGAAATTGAAAAGATAAACATAACGTACACGCGAACAAGATGTTTAGGAATATAAACGTGTGAAAATTAAGATAATTTGAAACGTTTGCAACAACTTACCTTATAATCTTTTATGATGGCTTGATGACGAGGAAGACTTGGTGTCATTCTGAAAGAAATTTTAAGTATATTTTTGAGCATGCTTAATTGTTTTCATGGGATGCAAATTTATTATCACGATTTAAATTATATTTTTTAAATGAAAATATTTCAAATTTTTTATCAGCACGATTTGATTGATTAATTTAAATATCACTTCATTATAATTTTATTTTAGTAATTCAATAAAAATGTATTTACCTATAATTTATTCATAAAGTATTTTTGAGCATGCTCGTTTGCACAGGACATGTGCTTAATTTATCACGACTTAAATTACCGTAACTTTTAAGTGAAAATATTTCAATTTTATCATCACGATTTGAATGATTAATTTAAATATCACTCCATTATTTATTTAATTAATTTAAAAAATTATTTAAAAAATTAATTTATGCGTACTTGTAAATTTCTTTATTACTCCTATTTTTAATAAAATAAAATAAAAAATAATTTATCAATATTTATTTATTTATTTAATAAATATTGTGTATTTAACACTCCTCTAAAATTTAGTTTAAAAAAACCTATTTTCATAAAATTTGAAAAAATTTTCATATAATTTGAAAAAATACGTATAGGCAATATTCTAATGTTAACTTTTATTAAACATTGTCAAAATAGTCAATATTCTAATTTTATTGATAAATTGTCAAAATAGTCTATAAGCTATAACAATTTTTTCCCCATTCTGCATTGACAAAAGGGGATTTTTAAGGTCGGGATCAAGGAGTTCTTAGATTTAAAGTTAGTTTTATTACTTTATTTTTTGTCTTTAAAAAATCGCAACTAACAACAATGTTTAACCGTGTTCGCATTCAAAGACATAAAAATTAGCCTTTGGAATATAATTTCATGCAATAAACATATCCTAAAAAGGATAAAGAGGGGAAAAAAGCAGTATAATTTCACAATCTACTTCAATCTATACGTATATTTTCATCCTTAAAGATTTTGAGACAATTAACTTTTACTAATGACCAGCATTGGCAATTGAGTTCTTTTCTTCTATAGTTCATGATGCCTCCTTCTCTGTTGTATAATATTAAGTCGGATATAAGATAGAAACTGGTTCCCCAGACCATTTGCTATTTAGCCTTCAACTAAATAGCTTTACGGTATATTATATCAATAGCTTTGCTTTTGCCTTTGCGTGCCGAGATGCGATGTATTTCCCCCCACTAAACAACATAAAAAAATCTAACGTCTGCGCTGGTACAAGAACATGAATCCAAAATGTTGTTGTTGAATATTTATATTTAAAAAATATCAGATAATCTGGAAATGAGGTACTAAATTATTCTTTTTTGTATGTATCGGGAAAAAATAAAATAAAATGTCCACATTCCTACTACAACAAGCTATAATAGGTCTGATAATGATATGCAATGGGAGAAGAACTCTTGTTTCAGTCCTGTGTTACAACACCGTCCGTCTTATGGTAGTTCTATGTTCATGAAAATGTTCACATATAGATATTCTATTCGACATAGTAAAATGTCCTAACACCCATAGTACATGGAAAAACAATGCGGACCGGACCTTTGATCAAACAAAAATGCATACTCCAAACTTTATTTTTTATACTTCTAACTAACAGGGCCATATTTACAAATGTGGGGGGCCTGGGGGCCCTGGAAAAAAATTTATTGGGGCTCCAAACAGCCCCAGTTTTGAGGTAAACTCCTTGGGGGAGGCGAAATTTTTTAAATCGTGAAAGTCAAAACACTTTTTTTTACACTTCGAACAGATTGTTCAGTTTGATGGGGGGGGGGGGGGGGCACCAGAAAGGGGGGAGCAAGAGCCTATACCAAAATCCGGTACTGCTATAACTACAATAGGCCTAAGTCTATCATTCAATATTCTAATTTATTAATTGAAATTAAATAAAACATATTAGCCTACGTATATTATCTTGAGAATTAACCTCATAGCCGTGTTGTTTTCGGATAGAAATTCGGTTAATTCTCCAATGAATGTACCTGTAGAATCGGTGTGTTGATGATCAATTTTCCCTCATTTCATTCGGGAAATTAAAATTTGCAAAAAAAATCTCACTTGGTGAAAATTGATCATCATTGAAAATACATCCCCTCTATACAGCTGTACATCACAACCTTTCTTTTCAAAGGAATATGGGTTGGTCAAAATCTTTAAACCGAGTCTTAAATTTTTTTTAAACAATTTTTGTATTTGTAGCGTCCATATTGAAAATTAAAATAACTCACTATAATACCGTAATACAGTCTGATAAATTTATTCCGGTATATAACCCTTGTTGGCTTCTTAAAAATAGTGTTATCCATCACGCAAGACAGAATGTCGATAAAAGTTGGTTATAACTTAAGCACTTAAAATACAATAACATTCTGATCGACGAATAACAAAAATGTATAGGTTATTCGTCATAACACAGTGTTTCGTATTTTAAAAATTCACCTTTATCGACTTTTCCTTCTGTGATCCACTGAACATTACCGTATGTGCACAATCATATAACAACCCACATTAATGCTGCAGCAATCACAAAATTGTTGATGTCTGATAATTATGTTGATTGTTGCTATAGTGGTATTATGAGATTATTGTTGAATGATAATTATAGTGGCTTAGTGAGCGGCACAATAATTCCGCTTAGGTACAGCAATGGTAATGTCAAAAAGGTCTATTGTATAATAATCATCTATGATAATCTTTATATTTTCTTAAAATTGGTTGCCGGCGCCGTTGGTTTAGATCTGGTAACGTGCCCGCCTTCAGACCCTAAGGTTGCGGGTTCAAACCCGGGCGAGGTCGGTAGAAATTTTAGGATGGGATTGGGAAAATTTCTTGGGTGGCGGCTCCTTCGGATGAGAGTTTATAAACCGAGGTCCCGTGTAGATCCCCTTTGCACTCTGCACTGTTTAAAGAACCTCATACAGGTCTGTAAATCCTATCCCTGAGGCAAAATTGGCCCAGGAAGGTGGTGAAGGCGCATCCCCTGGCGTCGGTGTTTAGCCTTATAGCAGAATTAGGCCGACGTTAAATAAACAAATAAACATCTATTCAAGACGAAAATTTTGGTGTATCATAATACGTATGTCCATTTTCGTCCAAGGGATACGGAGAAAACAATTATTTTACAATCGTCCGTCATACCTACAGCAGCTCTTCAAGTCTCCACGGGCGGCGCTTCAATCAAGTTGAGCAGAAAGAATAGCCTACACTCCTTCATATAGACTTACATAGTATCATTTATTCCTAATAATCCTCCCACAGCAGCAGCGTATAAGGATAGATACGGTAATGTCAGAACCAATTAAAACTTTATTACTATAATCCGTCCCATATAATCCCCACATGAGCTTAATTCTTGCAAACAAATATATAACTTAATCTATACAAAGCATTAATTGTATTTGTATAATGTATAACTCAATAAAAAAATTATATTATTATTTTTATAAACTTACTCGTATATATGCAGCCACTTACTATAATGCGACGGGGGATTTAGTCGGAATAATGAATTTAAGACAAACATCAAGTTTATACCGAGCCAAGAATATTTTGAAAAGAAAACAAAAAAAATATCTGACGATGCAGATATCGAGCAGATAAAAAACTTAAGATTCAATCGCTATAGCGGCCTTCAAGTATAAAGGGAATTAAATAGAATTGGCTCGGGAAAAAATTTTACCGTATAAGAATTAAGTCAGATTATGTACTCTAACAGCATATTATAGCCTATTCTCCTTTTTCTCGGTAGCAGCAGCTGTAACTAAGCGCCACTATACGTTGAATAAGCGATATACCCTCGTTGACGTCAAAAAATTGTATCTTCGTAACCGTTGAACGGATATGGATGTGTGATACATAGAAATTCCCGTAGGGCCTATATTAAATAGATATATTTGATTTGAATATGTAAACATATTATAACCCCATAATATTTTTACATATTCAAATAGATCTATTTAATACGGTCATTTCTATATGTATCACACGTCCATATCCGTTCAACGGTTATGAAGATACAATTATTTTAAGAGTTTTTGACGTCAATCGTATGACGTCGATGGTATAATCGCTTATTCAACGTAGTGGCGCTTAGTTATACAGCTGCTGCGATCGTGAGAAAGGTGTAACTGTATACTGTATAGGCCTATAGGCCTGTATAGGCTCTGTATAGGCTACGTCTGAGACTCGATCAGGCATGATAGCCTATAAGAATAAGATTCATATATCTTACTGTATAATTTTTAAAACTTAATAGGCCTATAATGCATTTCTATAGGCTATGTTTCATAAAATGATACATCATGCATTTATAATACGGGGTAAGCTTATACAAAATGCATCCCAGCATATAAATAAATTTTATATTTTTATTTTATACCACAAGTCATATTTTGTGCAAAAAAGCAATCCATTTTGCATAAAATACATCAATTGGCTTTTGCTAAAGTGCACGCAGTCAGCGTAAACCTTTGTACTATTTTTTTTAAAGATATAATAATAATAAAACATATGTCGTACAGCATATTATTTTGAATGCTGCTGTTGCTGTGAAAGCATTTTTAGTGTGTAAATACATTTTCGATAAAAACTTATATATTGTTGAACCGTTGACAAATCGCAGAGGAGACGAAAATATTGTATACGCTCTGTTTTATACATGTTTTTTTTTATTATTCTTTCTATTTCATAGCAAATCCCTATCCTTATATGCAGCACCAAAAGACCAAAGTTCAGATCAGCAGACAAAAATAATATCAACATTCAACAGACATATTTCTGATGTGGTTCGATCGACCAAGGACTTACAGATATAGTCCTAATAATTGGTTCGACTACCGATAGGCTATAGCCTATTTTAGTTTTTATTTGTTTATTTAACGTCGGCTTAATTCTGCTACTACTAAGGCTAATAAACACCGAAGCCAGGGGATGAGCCTTTACCACTTTTCTGGGCCAATTTTGCCTCAGGGACAGGATTTACAGACCTGTATGAGGGTTGATCTTTAGCCTAAACAGTGCAGAGTGCAAAGGGGATCTACACGGGACCTCGATCGGTTTAAATTCTCATCCGAAGGAGCCGGATAGATATAGTCCTGATTGGTTCGCGACTACCGATAGGCTATAGCCTATTTTATTTGTTTATTTAACGTCGGCCTAATTCTGCTACTATAGGCTAATTAACACCGACGCCACTCGCCAGGGGATGAGCCTTCACCACCTTCCTGGGCCAATGTTGCCTCTCAGGGACATGATTTACAGACCTGTATATGAGAGTTGATCTTTAAACAGTGCAGAGTGCAAAGCCGGGGATCTGCACGGGACCTCGGTTTAAATTCTCATCCGAAGGAGCCGCCATGCACCCAAGAAATTTTCTCATCCTAAAATGTTTCTACCGACCTCGCCCGGGTTTGAACCCGCAACCTTAGAGTCTGAGGCGGGCACGCGTTACCTCTAGACCAACGGCGCCGGCTATAGCCTATTATACTGCCTTTTAATTTTTAAAATATGCTGTCTGCTTATATAAGAGAACTGAATACGCCAGTATATAAGTTATACTGGCAAAATACCATATTCAATTAATTGTTCTCCTATAATTTAAGCAAATGAATACAAGATTATACTATTGTACTTAGGTAATACCAAAAGTGGATAAAGAAAGAGTGCGTATCATAATACACAGCCGCTGTCGCATGTAAGGAACGTCTAAGAGGAACGGG
>JAQGBM010001810.1:0-10084 GCA_034698405.1 Symphylella vulgaris | reverse complement strand
TGGCCGTTCAGCAATACAAAAAACTGCTATTTAAAAAAATTGAGGGTTGGTTCCTTGTTGCATAACACCGTCCAACTACACTCGTGTATATGTTTTCTCTTCCGTACATTTATTAATTAGCTCAAGGCCTGGTAATTTGAATTTGTATAGATTTTTCGCTTTGATTCCTTTAGCAGTGGACAGGCATCTACCCCAATAAGTTTAATTAAAAATCTCGGATTCATTTTAAATTATTGTTGGCTAATATATAATTATTGTCGAGTAAATATTTTATGATTAGGCCCTATTTCCTTATAAATCATAAATATTATTCTTTAAGTTTCTGCATAATATGGCTACTTACATAGTGTATTTGTGTGGCTTCTTAAACAGGGGTATTTTCTTAAACCGCACATTGACCTTGACTTTCACACTTTCATTTCCGAGGGGCAACTTCTTGGCTTTTGGATCGTTGTTGAATAATGCAAACACAGCATTTACTGCCTGCTTCACCTGTAAGGATAAAGAAAAAGTAAATTAATAAAATGTTACTAAATATTTTAATGTAATAAAATACATGGGGTTACCTTCATTTCTTGTCCAGAATTAAAAATAAACAATATCGCACAAGCAGCAAATTTTCATTCTTGCCATAAAACCATTATGAAAGTTCACTAATCTATAAACTATAGCTAATTCTACTCTAACAGTCCCTACAAATTAATAACTTTGTACATGCATTATTAACCTAAATACGTTCTGAACAAAATCGCTACTGAACAAGTTTTTTATTCTTAAAGATTAACAATGTTTTATTTTCCTTAATACAGTTGCAGTTTTGTTAAATATGTAACTTACGAGTTAGTCCTATCATTTTCAGGATATAATGTAATCAATTATTTTTTTTTATACTTTTAGGCATACATTAATTTTATGTTTTTCTGAATATTATATAATTATAATGGTTGTAAACTTGTAATGGATTTCATTGTGTTCTCTAAAAGCAATGAAACATGTTTGCTTATAGGCCGATAATGATTTTTTTCTTTCTTTCTAGATATTGAAGTAAAAATTCAATGATTTTTGTTTTATAGAAATTTCTTAAAGGACAAATTCCAGAATTATTATACAGCCTTATAAAGAGAATTTTTTTTACTCTTATGGTGTAAGCAATTGTGTGTAATAGGCTACTGGACTTCAAAAATTGTAACACAAAAAAACATTTTTATAATAATTAAAATAGTAAAGAGAAGAGTTTAAGAATTTAGAATATTATTACTGTTCATTCCAGAATTTATTTAAAATTAACTTGTAAACTTGCAACTAGTTTTTTCATAGCCAGTAATATTAAATACATAGCCTAGTAGGCCCTATGTAACTAATTTTTTTTAAGTTGAAAATTAATTAACAGAAATTTCACTTGTTCTAGGTAAAATACAACCCCTTTCTCTTCGTTTATACAACTGCAGACTCAGTTTTAATAAATCTGCATCCAAATTTTGATGGCTGTATCGCATACTAGTTATTCCACTGGTCATTTTGCACAGTTTACGACGTATGTGCAAGTCTCTTCTGGCACAAAGAGCACGTCTGTGGGGTCCCATATCGGAAAACAATGTCGACATTTCTTGTCTCGTAGTAAGGGATGAAGCATGGAAGGAAGCTATGGGATGAAGAAGTTCAAATTTCTGGGGCTCTAATGTTACGGTAACCTCTTTTTTCTTTTCTTCGTCTAGCTTTTTGTCACCATTTTCAATAATCATTTCAGCAGGTTTTTCATCTTGTTCATTGGTGTCTTCCGACTTTATTTTAACGTCTTGTTCTGGTTTTATCATCTCAGTTTCATTTATCTGTTCATTGTCTACAGAACTTGTTTGTTCCTTAAGTCCCTCGTTCAATTGTTTCTGGCAAGAATCAATAATTTTTTGGAGTCCATTTTTACCAGCAAATGCCTCAGAGATACCAATGCGAGCAAATATTCTAGCAGAAGTGAATCTTTGCCTCGCTGTGGTGATCTTGGGTTCCGTTTTCGGTCCTTCTAAATCAACCAGACTGGCCCAGTCGATATTGAGGGTGTCAACATTTTGTCTCTTTTCGTTGCCATATGCTCGGTCATCTTCAATCAAGGCCTCCAACTCGTCATCGCTTATTGGATCATAGTCGTAGTTACCTTGTCCTCTTTCATCATCCATCAATGAACATTCATCGTCATCTTGTATCTTCTTTCTAGAATGTTCAAATCTTTCTCCTTCGTGTTTCTCTTTCCTATCATCCGAATCAGCAATATCGTCGTCTCGATTTAGAATATCGTCATCACTGTCGCTCCAATCACTAAAATTTTCGGTTCTGAGAGATTTATCTCTCGCCGAGTCTGATAACTTCTGCATTTTACTTGAACTCTTTTCAGCATCTGGACTCAACTGCCTTTTAACCCCTTTGCTCGAAGATTCGTCAGACCGAGAAAACTTTGGTGATGAAGAGGATTTGCGTTGGTCAGATTGGCTTCGCTTTTTCGGAGTTTTAGGAGAGTCGCTACTTCTATCGTCGTGTGGCTTTCGAGAACCCAATCTTTCCATTTCTTCAACAACAAGACGTCTAATGCGACCTTCTCTCGTTTCTGGACTTGTACTTGCTGTTCGTCTATTTCTATCGCTCTTATCAGAGCGATCTGACCGCTTTCGTTTTTCTTCTTTTACACCTTTTGTGTCTCTCTTTTCAGCATCCTTTTCTTTGGTTTTAGAATCCGACACGGTCTCCTTTGATCCCGATTTGCTCGATCGCGATTGTTCTTTTTCAGGAGTGAAAGATTCTCTTACCCTCTTGCTTGATGAATGGGTATCTCGGTCACTTGACCGTGCACGCTTCTTGGAAGAAGGAACTTTGCTTGGCTTTGGTTCCTTTTCAGCAGATGATGAAGTGTCTGTTTCACCTGAGCTTGAAGAATCGTTTACTTTTTCAATTTTTTCCGGTTTTACAACTTCAGCACTTCTTTCTTTATCACTGTCACTCATAATGTCCTCATCAACCGTTTGCTCTTTATTCCGGCTGCCACTACTACTTCTTTTAGTGTGGTCCTTTCCTCTGCTCAATGGACTTGAATCTTTACTTCGTTTACCTTCTCTAGAGAGAGGAGATGAGTCACGTTTACCTTCTTCGATTTTACTGCTATCTGTTTTATCTTTGTGTCTACTTGATGATCTCTCTAAACTTGAAGAACGATCCTCTTTATCCCCTTGTGATTTTTCGATCTTTTCACCATGTGTTTTTTGATCATCTTTTCTTTTTTCTTCTTTCTCAACACTGTGTCTCTTGCCAGGCGATACTTTCGTCTTGCCCTTTTCGGAACGTTTGGATTCTTTTCGTTCTGAAGCTTTGCTATTCACCTCGTCAGCATTGCTCGTTTTATCCAAAGTTTTCTTTTGAATTTCTTTTTCTACGCTATTTCCTTTTTCGACAGTTTTCTTCTTTCTGTCATTATCGCTTCTACCAGAACTTCTCTCTACATCTGCACTTTTCTTCTCGCCTCGATCGGGACTTCGAGTTCCTCCCTCTTCTTTTTCTTGATGCTTTTTGCGTCCTTCACCTCTTTCTGTACTTCTTTTCCGGCTAGGCTCTTCCATGCCTCGCTTACATATATCGTCCTTCTCCAAGCTTTTTCGGGATTCTTCTCTTTCGTTGCCTTTGATTCGTCCCATTTCTCTGTCACTGCTTTCCTTTCTAATAGGCGAACTTTTAGGACGTCTATCTTCGTGAGTAGGGCGTCTTTCTTCGTGAAGTGGCGTTCTGGGGCGTCTTTCTTCGTGAAGTGGCGTTCTGGGGCGTTTTTCTTCGTGAAGTGGCGTTCTGGGGCGTCTTTCTTCTTGAAGTGGAGTTCTGGGTAGTCTCTCCTCATGAATTGGAGTTCTGGGGCGTCTTTCTTCTTGAAGTGGAGTTCTGGGTAGTCTCTCCTCATGAAGAGGACTTCTTGGACGTCTATCCTCGTGAAGAGGACTTCTTGGTCGTCTCTCCTCGTGTAGAGGACTTCTTTGTCGTCTCTCTTCGTGAAGAGGACTTCTTGGACGTCTCTCCTCGTGAAGAGGACTTCTTGGGCGTCTCTCTTCATGAAAAGGACTTCTGAGGCGTCTATCCTCGTGAAGAGGACTTCTTAGACGTCTTTCGTGGATTGGGCTTCTAGAACGTTTTTCGTCATGTACAGGACTCCTGGGACCCCTCTCTTCGTGAACGGGACTTCTGAGTCTCCTTTCATGGACTGGACTTCTGAGACGCTTATCATCGTAAAGTGGACTTCTAGGACGTCTGTCGGCTTGAACGGGACTTCTGGGTCGTCTTTCTTCGGGGAAAGGACTTCTCTGGCGCCTTTCGTCATGGTCTGGGCTCCTACGCTTACTTTCGTCTCTTTCAGGTCCTCTGCCTCTCCCATCTCTATCATTAGGTGGACTTCTTCTTCTAGGAGCTCGATCGTCTCTGGGATATTCTGGCTGTTCCAGACTTCGTTTTCTATCCTGTAGCTGCCTTCTATCTGAAAATCTTTGGCGAGCAACATCTTCAACTGTCTCACGCCTAGACCTATCATCTTGCACGTTTTCGTGGAGTCTCCTGTTGTAGGGAGGTGAAGCATTTCTTCCTATTTCCCTCTGAGAAACCTGTTCTCTGTCATTCCCTCGGCGATGCATTCTGTCTCTATTTCCAGGTGGTGATGGTCTGCGCCCTCTAACATCAGGGGATTCTCTTCTGCTATCAGTTCTCCAATCACTTTTAATAGGCTCTCTGGATTTTACTTCCTCTCTTCTGCGTATTGGGTCGTCTTGGCGATCTAAATGATCTCTTTCTCTCAGATCAGAAGATTGAGTGTTTCTTTTCTGATCCGAGTAACGGGAATAACGAGGATCAGGTTCTTGTTCACTTCTGTGGACATTTCTGGGTTCTGATCTACTTTGATCATTCTTTCTGCCATATTTTATATCCCGGTCAGATGGGGAAACAGGTGATGGTTCCCTTCTCCGATTGCCTTGTCTTTCCAAACTCGAACTTTGCTGGGTATGGGGAGATCTCCTTTTTGCTGTTCTGTCTTCGCTAGTATTTACTGAACGAGCAGACTCCTTTTCTCGACCTCTTGCTCTCTCTCGCATGATCTGTTTTTCTTTAACATGTTCTCTCTCTCTTGTATTTCTATCACGTTCCCTTTCTTTTTCACTTGTGCCTCTTTTTCCAGGGTACTCTTCTTTGCTTGGCTGAACACGCTGCAGTTTTTTAGAAGTTGTATCATCCAGTCCTCTTTTCGAATGCTTGCTCGGACCTTCTCTCCGATCAAATATTTCTCTTTCACCAGATTCGCTCCGAAGATCTCTTTCTACACTAGTAGATTTGGTCTTCAATTTTCGTTTCTTATCAACTAAAATTTGAGGTGACAAAGAACGCTTTGGATGCTTGTATTCCGGAGAATCCGGCTCTTTGATAATTGGAGACTTGACTCTACTTCGGTAACTTAAATCACCTTCTCCAGATCCACGGCGCTTCTTCTTCTCCTCAACATTCAGTTTTAATTTAGATGGCAACAGTGGACTTGGCGAACGACTGTTTTTGTTTATAGAACCATACATTCCAAGTGAATGATCCTTCTTTTTTGATTTTCTCTCTTTTTTCTTTATTTTATCAGCTTCATCAGATGATGCCGATTCAAAAGATTTTGTCGGTCTTTTTTTCTTCGATTTGTTCACTTTTCTGGTGTCAGGACTATTGGATAATGCATCTCTGCTTGAAGAACTATTAACTTCACCATCACTATAACTCATGCTAGGGCTGCTCAAACTTGCTGGAACACTGTCTACATCTGCTGCTTTATCTGATAACCAGTTCGACTTTTCTTGCATTTCAATCAGTCTTTCTCTCTGCAGCTCTAATTCAAGTTCCTTCTGCAATTGAAGACGCTTCTTCTCCAAAGACAGTTCCTCTTCAAAATCTAAGTTATGTTCATCGGCCCATTCACCTGCTTCTTCTTCAATCTCACCTGGCTCCACTAATTTGGCTCTGTCTTCTGGTCTTGTAACAACAACAGTACTCTTAATTTTGCTATCATGATCACCCTTTCTACTTCGTGAACCTTTTTGTGGAGGTGAAGCACAGTCTTTTACTTTTTCTTTAGACTCTTGTTTACGCTTTGCTTTCTTCTTGGTCTCTTGCGTCTTTTGGTCACCACCAGATTTTGCAGATCTGCTTTTTTTCTTTGAGCTCTGATATGGACCATGCAGATATCTGCAGTTTGGGCCAAATGAGCAACTACCAGTTCTTAGCCAATTTCTGCATTTATCGACACCTTCGATACCTTGTTGCCTTTCACTGCTCCCAGCTCCTATTGAACCAGAACCAGCTGATGGGCCTAATCGTTCGAAAACACTAGGACGTTTTCCAGGAGTAGAATCTTGGCTACTTCTACCCCCACTTTCAGCGGTTACTTTTCTCTTTTTTGTACTCATTTTAGCCGATGAGGATGCTCTATACTGTTCAGAAATAAGGCATAATAATGTTGATTATGTGAAAACGCACGCCACTTATTGTTAGGCTTACGAGAATAGCAAATAATTTCGATTCACCTTCAGTTTATCAGCTTTTCTGTGTCTCTAATGCTTTGATAATGCAATATTAAATAATACTGACTTCTTTTAAATACTTCTAATGCTTTAAATGCGGTAACTTGATTATGTTTTTGCAATTTTGCGGAAAGAAAATTCAGCCTTTAGAAGCTGTGCGAAAACAACTACTAGTACATAGACACGTGGTTTGCTTTTGTTTGCTGCTTAGTGCGATCTGGTGCGATTCAACGTTTTACAGAATTTTGATAATATCAGTACATTTTGTGAGATATTCTGCAAATCAGTAGCAATGTATATATGTAATATTTATACTTACGTATTTTCGTTTAAGAGATTTCTCTTCCATGTTTGCTTTTTCTTCGTTTTCAACTAAACCGTTTTTTCACCACGAGTTTGCTTGATGCTGAGATGATGATCTGCTTCTGCTGTCTGTCTGCTGTTGACATGTGTACAGTGCAGTACCGACAGTACTGTATAAATTTATTGTAGTTTTTGGTATAAAAGAAGTAAAAAAATTTTTTTACTTGGTAATTGGAAATTTAATGACAAGGAGTTTCACATCTAAATTTAATTTGTAAAATTTAATTTAAAAACAATAGATTTATTTTCCTTAATTTTTGTTTACATTTTGGTAGCACACAAAAAAAATCTGCTACGCATGCTCAGTTATGCAAACTCACATGTGACAGCATGATGTGCAGTGCTGCTTCTGTTACCTCCAGCTGACAGCACATGACAATCTGGTAGTGAAATCAAAAGAAGTGTTTATAAAATTTTATAATTTGTGGTGTTGGAGGAGATAATGGATCTAAAGTATCCGTGTAAGATTAGGCTTTGCAGGCTCAGAGCCTTTTAGTTCAATGGATAGATCATCAACTGTATATTTGGAATCAGAGGAGAGTTCGGACTCGACAACAATGTCAGATTGGAGACAAGCCATTCGGACACCTTTTACTTATCGTGTGTCAAATAGTACGATTAGAATCCAGACTCATTTTGTCTACACAGTTGCTATAGTCGGGTTATGTATCCTATTATTGTTATATTTACTAATGCCAAATAGTAGGAGCGGATACCGTATGACAAATTATGCTCAGCCAGATGAAGATTTAGATCACCTGCACTATTCTGATTTCCATTATAATTATACGTACCCTCTAAGTACTCCACAAAAATCACTCGAAGGTATTAAGTATAAGATAGCCGTAATTGCTGATCTAGATGTTAATTCTAAAAGCCACGATGAAAAAGATACCTGGATCAGTGTAATAAAAATCGGTTATTTAACATACGACAAGGTCAAAAAGCGGGTTAAAATTGCATGGGAACAAGAATTTACCCTCAAGTCATCGTTATCACATGGTGGAAGAGGAATGGAACTGTCTGAACTTGTGGTCTTTAATGGACACTTGTATACAGTTGATGATCGTACAGGGGTAATATACGAAATAAATGGAAATAAAGTTTTACCATGGGTCATCTTGAATGATGGAAATGGAAAAGAGACGAAAGGTAAATACGACATCATGGCCTAATGTTGCATTATAGATTTTCTTACAAAATAATACTTAAGAAACGTCAGAGATCAGTCAATTACTACGTTACCTAAGGCTATGTTTATTTGTAAGTCTAATTTTTGTACACTTTTACTCCTAGGTTTCAAAGCTGAATGGATGACCGTTAAAGGAACTGAATTGTATGTGGGAGGCCTAGGAAAACTCTGGACAAGTGGGAAGGGAGAAGTCTTAAATGATAATCCTCAGTGGGTGAAAGTGGTTTCACCAACCGGTGAATTGAGGCATATCAACTGGAAAAATCATTATGAGAAAATGATGGAATCTTTAGATGTAAAACACCCAGGTAGTTCATTACACCCTAAATCAGGCTAAAATATACTACCTCCGTTCCAAAATAAACTATGCCTATGCAAACGTCCATGTAAACCTATTCATAGTTCATTTCGGAACAGAGGGAGTATAATTTTTAATATATTTCTAATCTAATGACTTCTGTTTTTCAGGTTACATCATTCATGAAGCTGGTTTGTGGAGCACAATGCACAGAGAATGGTTCTTCCTTCCTAGGCGAGTTTCAAAGGAACGATATGACGAAGACCTGGATGAACAGCGTGGTTCGAACGTAATATTAAGGTGTAGTGAAGCATTCAGTGACGTTCAGGTTACAAGGGTTGGTGACGTTAAACCGACACATGGCTTTTCTTCTTTTAAATTCATTCCAAATACTGACAGTTCTGTAATTGTGGCTCTTAAATCGGAGGAGGATAAAGGAAGAATAGCTTCGTACATTATGGTATTTACCATTGATGGTGAAATTATTTTTCCAGAAACTAAAATGGGAGATCATAAATTTGAGGGTATTGAATTTATCTGAATTCTATAAATTCTTATAAATAGGCTAATAATTATAGAATGATTGTAGTGATATCCAAATTTAAGAAAATGGCTGTGAAAATGATAATACTGATCTTTAAAAGATTTAGATAATGTATTTTAATAAATTATAAAGCACTTTGAAAGATTAATTATTTCCTGTTATATTCCGATCATTTGCAATAACATACAACGTAAATACAAAAAGTTAATGATACTCTATGACATTGAATCTCTCCTAACATAATATGCCGGTATTATTCAGTATCATTATGCTTAATGTATTTATTTTTCTTGGGCATGTGCATGCTCTTTGATTCGTAGGCTACAATATTAAGAGGGGGAAAAAATAAAACATAATTAATATTCTCTGAATCCAACTTTTGAGGCTGGTGAGAATTTTTGGGTGACTTTTCCAACCCCCTTAATTCTTAAGGGGGTTGGATCGTGAATTCGAAGTATCAAGAAAATTCTGAAAACATTTTCTAAGATGGAGAAAACGACTAAACCCTTCTGATGAGATTTCCGCTTTAAAAATGATACTATGTCATCGAAGAAATTCGGAGATTAGAGGTTTTAAAGTAGCGTAAAATATTTCACTGAAACCTATTAAACTTCTGGGCCGTATAACTCCCGAAATTCCCTGAAATTTCATCAGACTCTATCTCAGAGAAAATTTTGACAATTTTCTTGATAGGCCTACTTTTATTTTTAATTTTTTTATAAGTTAATTTGGGAGTTTTCTACACTGCATTTCATCCAGTATCCAACGTGAACCGACTATACGCCCAAATACGCGATTTTATCAATGAAAGCAACAGTACAGTTAGCCTACCATTTGTGAATAGTCGATAATTTCGCTTTTTTACGTAATTAATAAAACGAGTGATTTTGGCAGTCGAAAATCGCACTTTGACTGTACGATATTCGACTGTCAAAATCACAAGTTACTATAAAAGTGAAAAATTAGAGATACAGTCGAAACCGGTTATCGCGAAATAAATTTGAAGAAATGGTTGGATTCGTATTTAGTCCATGTATTTTATTTCGGTTACAGTCGACTCCGGTTAATTCGAACCCGAAGGGACGCCGAAAAAAGTTCGAATTATCCGAAGTTCGAATTAT
>JAQGBM010001809.1:0-10084 GCA_034698405.1 Symphylella vulgaris | reverse complement strand
GATCAATGACGTCTTGGTGTGAATGATGGTGTTTTCAGTATCGCGACCAATTTTTTTTTTTCGATTAATTATTACTTAATAAAAAGAAAAAATATTGTAGAAATCTGGAAATTTTACCAGAATTTATTAATTTAAGACTCAGTAGGTAAGTTTAAAAAAAGAATGTTTTATTTTTATTTTACGGTGATAATAATAATATTAAAACAAAATACTTCTTCTTTTGCAAGATTATTGGGTTTGGTAAAGTTAAGTAGCAAAACAAAAATGTAATAGGGAATAATAATTATTATTATTAATTTTTATTAGTTACTTATGATAGAAAAATAAATAATTATGGATGTGTGAATACGGTACAATTTTGGTTGAAATCAAAAGCATACTTTGCATGAATAATTTAGGAATAACCTACAATACATTATTTTGGGTTTAATTAGATTTTAGCAACTAAAAATAATAGATTGAATCTCAAAATAATAAAATTAGAACAGTATACGGTAATAATGGTAAATTAAAACTGTGGAACCTCAATTTTAGGTACTGTATTTGATAGTCCTGGAAATTTCCTGGTTTAAATTAAAATTTTTCAGGAAATTTTCATGGGAAAATTGATCTTAATTTTCCGGAAATTTTGGAAAATTACTGGAAATTTTAGAAAACTGGAAATTTTAGAAAAAAATTTCGCGATATTTCATCGTAACTTCCCAAATTATTCAGCAATTTTTCCTAAAAAAATTTCTTTGGAATTTTGATTTTAATTTTCAGGAAAAATTTCTTCTCGGAAATTTTGTAAAATTACCTGAAATTTTCCCCCATTTTTTTTCTGGATATTTCTGTAGTTTACCACTATTTTGAGGGAAATTTTTCATTTTATACCCTAATTTCCCGGAAAACTAAGGACACTTTACTAGGCAAATAAATAATAGATACGGTACCGGTAGTTGAAAAGTACCGGTAACGGGGTTTCATGTAGGCCTATTCTGAGTAGTTGGATCCAAATTATTCGGAATTTCGACCAAAATAATGTTAAAAATTTAAGGAAAGTTAGAATAATATTCGTTTTTTTCGAATTCTAACTTCCCGATTAACTTAATTATTCACACATCCTTAATTTAAACGTTTATAACTTAATTACTGCTGTAGGTGATATAAAAACTCTTATTTCATGTCGTTGAAAATAACTTGAAATAAAATAAGATGGTAGAGAGTTGAATGGGAACATAATTTTAGACAAGAAAATAATGAAAATCATTCAACTTAAATGGCTGGCCAGTGTATCCGTAATAATTAATTTTTGGAGCTAGAGTTGCCTAACTTTGTTTATTATATCCCCCAAATTTGTTGAGTGATTTTCAAGTATTATATCGGCGTAATATTGGGTTATTTTAACGTATTTTTATAACCAAATAACCACTTCTTAAATACATTCTCATTAAAATTCGGTGTTGCCAACTTGAAAGTATGAGGGACAAACATGATTCTAAAGAATTAAGTAAAAAAAAACATTTTCAAAATATTATCACTAGACTTAAAGAATATTAATAATTAGTTTTGGCGTATAGATTTAAAAAATATATTAATTTGTTCCCAGTTAAAATTGTTTTATTATTATTTAAAAAAAAAACTAAGCTGGCCGCATATCTAGAAAGAATGTGCAAATTTGGCACCAAATTTTTTAATTTAAAAATAAAATAAAAAAATGGATGTCATAATATTGTAGTTTAATTATCTTTCCCCTTAAGTGTTTGCTAAATTGTTAGAAGTGCTTGCGGGGGTTAAAATAAATAAATAAATAAAAAAACATTAAATACTGCAATGGAGTCACATGATAAAATATAAAAAACAATGGTGAAGTGAACGTCGGAGATAATTTTTTTTTAAGTATGATATAGGATTAATTGGATAATTATTAACCTGTGGTTAATTATTTCGAGTGTTATAATTGCTGTTTGCGGTGATTTTCATCATTCGTCCGTCTCTCTTTAGCACATCATTAAAAATATCAGTTAATAACATCATTTTTTGTCAAAATAAGAGTAGATGCTGCGTGTTGTTTTATCATTATTTGCTGCAAAAGGATTTTCTGTAAATAAATTATATATCTTGTGTTTTAATAATCTAATATCTTGAGTCCATTCATTACGAGTTAAAGTGATGGAATCTCTAAAAAATGTTTATTTACCGTAACCTACGGTATGTAACTTAAAGTGCTAGAGTTATTTACAGTCTACTATAAACCATTGAATTATTCATATTTATTTACGTTATTCATTACAAGTTAAATCTCCTGGGGAAATATGCCACAGTCTATGGTAGATGATTGTGTAATATATAGTCTCGCACATTTTTTTCCCATTACACACTTCCCATAGACTGGCATTTAATTTTTCCCCATGTATGAATTTGCGTACCGGTACTACTTCGGTTCTACTTTTATTAAAATAAAAATTTAACCGTTATCGACCGAGATTTAACTTGTAATGTTAATAACGTAAGTAAATATGAATAATTCAATGATTTATAGTACAGAGTTGTTAATGACTCACTTTAGTTTACTCAGATGCTTAATAAAATAATATTAACGCTTATTTTACACTTTTGTGAAAAAGGAGTTCTGCCAAAAGTGTAAAGAAGGGTATAAGAAACGTAGTAAACCATTTTTAGAGATGAGATATCTTTAAAGTTTGTTGGTATAATATAGGTTATCCCAATAAATAAAATCAAGGGTTAAACTCCCTCACTCCCTGTACTCTCATTTTCCAAAATTTATTCTGGGTACGATCATTCGATCAAGGAATTATTATGGTACCGGTATTATTTGCACTTGCATGTCCCATCTCCCTCTCCCATGCACCATGAAAGACTGCAAAGAAGCAATATCTGAATACTCCTGTTTTAGAAGTGAGTAACTTAGAAAGGAATTCCCTTGCTGTAGGCGGGGGTTTACGGCCCGAAAGATAGATAAAATTTTATGAGAGAATGATTGGGATTTTGGCCCAAATTTTGTATTTTTATTTAATGCATTTATACAGCAATTATATTATTGCAAGTATGCGACGCAGAAAGATAAATTTTATCTGAACATATTATTTATACGATTATTCAGCGATGTATCATTCTGTCAAGAGTCATTATTTTCTAAATTGGGAAAATTGCGCAAATAAGTTTAATGAAAGGTGACCTCTAGCGACAGAACCAAGAAAAATCGAAGTTACACATCTTACAGCTGAAAATACTTTGTTCATTTTCAACTCACATCTCTAAAATTTTGAACGCCGCCATATTTCTTTTCCGGCTAGTGACGTTTTATGAGCGTGGAGTAGTTTATTCAATACAAATTAATCAGCAAAAATGGTAAGTAATCAGCAATTATTTTAGTATTTTCGGGTAGAACGTAACTTTATTAGGATATGAATTTAAGGGTTTTTTATAAATTTACGAATAAAAAGATACAGCTGTGTTGATATTTGCTTACAAACTCGCGGAGAACCGAGAGCTCAGCACGCTGTTAGGCTTAACTATTCGCAAGAAATAAAAAGTTATTTTAGCATTACTGGGTAATTTTATTACTTTCTGTTTTTGTATCAATAATAATAGAGGTAGTAAGAGTGTGCATTGGCCACTTTACTCTGATTTTTAGTTATTTTCAAAGCTAATAAAAGTTTAACTATTTTAGGGACGTGTTAGAACGAAGACAGTCAAGAAGGCGGCACGAGTCATAATCGAAAAATATTACACACGTATGACACTAGATTTTCACACCAACAAGAGGGTCTGCGAAGAAATTGCCATCATTCCAAGTAAAAGACTCAGAAATAAGATTGCAGGGTAAGTAAACCAAAGCCGAATGTTCGCTTTATCGAGTAAGGAACCAGCCAAAACCATCTGAAGTCCGAACCCCGTCAAATCATTCATGCCCAAAGTTTCCCCAAAGGCCCAGATCACCTCAACTTGTTCTCCCTCATCTTGAGTATTAGTATTACCTACTTCCTAGTCTCCTACACTACACCTAAATGCCCTAAGGCAATCCTTGGTTCCTGGCACCGCCTGGCAGACTAATAGCGCGGCGATTTGGGTTAATTTAGTCGCTGGAGTCCGGACGGCTTAGCTGGTCTGTCAAAGATAGATGCAGAGATGCTTCTAACCTGACCTTACGCTGACTAACCCTGCGGGGCAGATTAGCAATTTTAAGGGCATTTTTATGTCCCTTAAATAACAAAGCAACGACGCTCCTACTGGTGCCAGGAACGAAGGATACCCATTCCCAAATACACACACTATGGAGTATGGACACCTTTGACCTGGGCAGTGGCCACTGGCCAGTAGGCACTGTCATGTATGTGTATTGTTTATTATGTAAAACCTGGTTCTGCCTGCTCATTGCTTACATAACTAGACCCACCCCCTCAGGGCCCGTCACCCAT
This sequence comes from Symphylella vulgaris, assembly GCA_034698405.1. Taxonomy (NCBI): domain Eukaryota; kingdom Metazoa; phylum Arthropoda; class Symphyla; family Scolopendrellidae; genus Symphylella; species Symphylella vulgaris. The sequence continues at coordinate 5,663 of JAQGBM010001809.1, read as the reverse complement.
TATGATTTTCCAACCATGGTTTGCCCAGAATGAAAGAAATCCCACATTCTGTATTCTAACTTTCATTTTTGTAATCCTGCACTGACAGTCTGCAGTCTGTCTGCACATCATAAACCTCCATCCACACAAACACAAACTGATCACAAACATTAAAATTTTTGTACTTTTTTAGATTTGCAACCCATCTAATGAAAAGAATCCAGAGAGGCCCAGTCCGTGGTATTTCTATTAAACTGCAAGAAGAAGAGAGAGAAAGAAGGGATAACTTTGCCCCTGAGGTAGGCTAAATATTAAAATATGTTTTATGGGTTAAAAGTTAAGCCTTTCTTAGGAAGTTAGGATAAAAAAATTAAATAATGTTCCTTCTCCAGGTTTCTGCAATTGAACAAGACATCATTGAAGTCGACCCTGATACTAAGGAAATGTTGAAGGTTATGGTAAGTTTATATTTTACCCATTATTCAACTTCAAGGAATTATTCCTAATTTTAATGGTCATTTTCTCTCCTAGGAATTTGGAAGTATTCCTGGATTACAAGTTACACAGCCAATGAGCTACAGACCTAAAGTATAATGGAGCAGGGTTTTTGGAAATAAATTTAAAAAAAATAGTAATTTTGTCTATTTGACCTATTATTTTAATTCTAAAAATAGAATCTACAGGTTTTTTAATCACCCCTGGATTTTTCCATACAAGGTAGAACTAGATCTGGGGAAAAAAATGCTGAGACCCTTGAATTAAGGAGAAAGCACCTCTAAAAATTAATTTCCACTTATTATTTCCATACACCAGTTATAATTTTTTTAAAATATGCTTAACACATAGCAGCCCTGAATGAGGAATGAGAGTATGCTTGGCACAGTTCAGGGCTGTCAAAAGTGTAAAGAAACATAATTTAAAAAAGTTAATAACTTCATAAAATAAAAATAACTTTTAAGTAAGTTAAATTATTTTTTTTATTGACAATGGGAATAGGCTAGGTTTCAATAATTTATTTTAAATCCTTGGTTATAAAGCATTGAATTAGAACAGATCTGCTCTAATTCAATGGTTAAAGGTTAAACTTTGTTTTCTGCAGTCAATTGAAAAATAACCTCTCTCTCCACTTGAGTATTGCATTCTTGAGAGTCAATTTGGTCCAGCATTGCCTCAATGGCCAGTTTAAGGGCACCAGCCATTTCTTGGACACTGTAAGGGCTATCTATGGGGGGCACATGAACAAAGGCAGAGCACTTTGAGCAGATGCTAAGGGAGGTGTAGTAGATGAATTCACAAAGGTACCTGTTGAAAATTAGGATGAAAAAAAAAAAAATTAAGAAATTTGAGTTTTGAGTGAAATGCTTGTTGATCTGAGTTCTGACCTGCCAGCATCATTTGACACAACAAAGGGAACTTTGCATGTCTCGCCGTCTCCGACCATTGCGTTGCAAACCTTATTCATTGATATTTCTGACTTTAGTTGTTCCTCTCTACCCTCGACACAAATCCCCTGACAGGGCAGGTCATCATTGACATCTTCTCTAATGTAGTTCACATTGTTGGCCACCTGTTCCAAAGTAATCTCTCGGGCTAGTCCTGAGACTCCGCAATGAACCATCAACTAAGTTTTAAATAATTTTATTAATTAAAGTGGCAAGGTAGGGAAAAATAATAATATTTGGTAGCCACTTCTTACTTTTGGCTTGTGAAGTTCCCATAGTTCAGGAACTATTTTCTTCACCTCTTTGTAACATACTGGGATTTCTTTAATGACCAATTTTGCATGCTCCTTGGACCAAATTTGTTCCAATTGTTTTGCGACCTCCCAGCTTGCATTGATGTCATGTTCTCCAAATGGTCCAAAACCTAAAAATAATGCATTTTCTGAAATCAGTTGCTCGGTTGATTATTGCGATATGCGCGCCCTCTATCAGAAGCAACGGAGAATATTTTAGTGAACTAACTCGCCAAATAACTTCCTTGGCTGGGGCATTTGCAGCTCATGATATTCAAGGTAAAAATGAAAGTTTTTACTTAGCGGAAGTTAATATAAAATACAATAAAATTATAAATTCTGCTATGGGATTATACAGGCAGGAAGTATGGACGTAGTTGCAGGTAAGTGTTATGTTTATTGATGTTATAAGTTGTAGAAAAATTTGTTCTAAACAAACCTGTAACAACTATTGTCGGTTTTTGACCGTTTCCTACTAAAACTTCTAATTTGCCTTTGCTGTCTGCAAATAAATTTAATAATATAAATATTTAGTAGTGACTAATACAGGTAATTATATGTTTGATGCATTCACTGCGTCACAAATCAGGGACATTCTTTCACAAATAACTTTACAATCCATGCATAATTATTTGCTAACCTACCTGTGCCAGCCATTTTCCGCAAGTTTTGTCAGATTCAGGCGGTCTTTATTATTTTTAAATTAGTTGACAATATTATGCAGTTATTACAGAACTATGGTAACGTTCTGATGATTGAAATGGCATGTGACTTGCTTAGTTTCTTTTATTAGGAATTCGAAATCTAATAAATGGCGCTTCTTAAACTTACTAACCACGATCGTGCCGGTATCAGCTGACTGCCAATTTATTTTTAAGCAATTCCTAAAGGTATAGGCCATTTAATAATCGAAATTAGCATTGTGTTCAAACTGCAATCGTCTGGTATTATCACCAAAGTTTTCTCAGTGAAAATGTGATGATGCTGGCAAGATAGATTAGTCAGCTGATCAGCTGGGAGTGGATTCATAGGATACAGCTGAGGTAGCCAACGTTACGGGTAACCGGGTTAACACACCAAAAATGTGCAAAATAAATAGATCAAAAGAAATGCCAGAAAATGTGGGAATTTGTGTAGTACCAAAGGGTGTTATGGTCCCTTATCTTATAGGGTAATGCACTATAGCCAATGAATTATTTATTGAGATAAAGGCCAAGGTACCGGTACAGTACCCTAAGTTACCATAGCTGTGGCATATCCCTGTTATAATTGCTGGCAATGTTTAATGCAATATGCACATGTAATTAATAATTATAATAGCCTACTTTAAACTAGGTTATTATGAAATAATTAATGTGAATGTGTAGCTATAGGACTTAACAATTAACATCCCAAAAAAGTGTACCATAGTGTTAACTTTGCTGGGTAATCGTAATGCCAATGAATTAACATCTAGTATCTAATAAATAGGTAGTTAGGTACACCAGTACCCTAAATTTAGTTAGCCATTCCAGCTGGAATTGAATAGGCCCTATAATTTATATTAATAATTAATGATGGTTAGCCTACTTTAGCCTATTTAATTAGGCCCTATCTGCTACCTGGACATAACTAGTTAACATCCCAAAATTAAAAGTGAAGCATGTTACTGTTGCATATATAAATTACTGTTTACATACTGACTCATATCCATGGATATATTACAGTAGTATTAATTAATAATTTAATACATTTTCCATAATTTTAGAGCAAGCTTGAATAGCCTAACTGAAGAAAATGCATAGTGCTGGATCAGAGGATCTTGTTTTGCCACTCACTGTGTTGGAGTCTGGCCTTAACAACCAACAGTTTGATACTGTTACTTTCTTCCTGCAACATATTGTGGAAGGTATGTTCTTGTTCATAATAATTATCTAAGTAGCCTATTCGGCATACGTCGAGTAATTTAGATTTTAATGTTCAAACTAATAAACTAGGCTAATGAATTATTTCAGGCTTTGAAAAGCGGACTAGTGAAAATGGACACCCAGTATCAACTGATCAAATACTTCATGATGACATCAATAAAGTATTTGAAATGATCATTAAGAAACTTACTAATGTTGGAGGTGAAAATAGACCCAGGATTCTTCGAATTGCCTGTGACACTGCAGAAAGGTATAATAATGCAAATTATTTTTTAACAGTGTCAGTGTTAAATTAATATTATTAGCCTAGCTACCAGAATTAAAATTCATTTAATGCCAGCACCAGCAGTAGTTCAGTAGTTAGCGCGCGCTTGCCTCTGATTCCGGAAGGTACACGGTTCAAACCCCGTCTGGGGCTGTTTTCTCGATGATCGGCTCTTTTGGATGAGAGTTTAAACCGAGATTCTTGTTTAGATCTCCTTTTGTACTCTACACGCATTAAAGAACCCTAGCTCATGTCTGTAAATCCTGTGCCTGTAGCAAAATTCAAATCTCACCCCGTCGCGTCGTCGGGTTATGACCTTCATTGTCGCCAATTACCGCGACTTTAAAAATCAAATTAACTAACAAAATGTATAATTTTTAGGCTCTTGGTGGCATTATCGGGATCACATAGCAAGGAGATACCTAACTTGGCCCACATGATTAGTGGCCACCTTATTCAACTTCGTAAACTTTTGGTGGTACCTATCATTAATTCAGAAACGTACCAAAGTGGCTCCGAAGTTACGAACTATTTGCTACTCCAAGCAGCTGATGATATGGTAGATATTATGATATACTTAAAATCTTCTTTCAGCGATTCTTATTTAACGGAATGCCGAACGGCCGGGCATATTAGCGAAAGTTTGGTCATTTTCCGTGCGTCACTATACTTTTTACAAGCAATGGAATTTAATAAAAATTATACCATAGGAAAGTTACTTAAGTTATTCTTGTAGGGATCGGTAAATTTCTTATTTTCTAAAAATGTAATTTATTACTTTAAATTCCATAGCTTGTGAAAAGTGTGGGTACTCACAGAAAATGATCCAAATTTCGCTCTGCCTGTTCAGCATCCACTTAATCGACTTAATTAATAACATTTTTTCTCTGATAGGAACTAGTGAAAAGTGCAATTTTCGAGGGGCGATTACCATCAGCCCAGGCTGCTCTGGTTTTTAAGAAGAGTCCTTTAGTTCAAGGTGACTGCATGGGAAACATATTCAAATTGGCAATGGACTGGTGTCTGGATCGAATTCGGACTGGTGATGTGGAAGGAGTTAAAAGGATCCTTAGGAACCTGGTAAATTTCCTTTCTGGGACCATCAATATTACGAATTAGTGTTTGAAATTTTTGGGATACTGTATTACAAAATTGAAAATTTCCTTTAAAAATTTCCAAAAATTTAGGAAAACAAAACAACAACAAAAATTAGGCCCTAGCTGGAAATTTAATTTTTTTTTCTGGAATTTTTGGAATTATTTTCCGGAAATTTTCAAAATTTCTGGGACATTTAAAAATTTTCGAGTTGGAACAACTCAACTTTGTGGGGAAATTTTCCGGTAAATTTGCAAGGAGTTTTTCAGGAAGATAAGAATTACTGTATTCCAAGAAAAATATTTAGAAACTTCCAGGAAATTCCAATAACTAATTTACTGGAAAATTTCCCGAAATTTCCAAGGAAAATTGGAAAATATCCCGGGAAGTGCCCCCTTTCCACTATTCACAGAGTGACGTATAATGTATGAATGATCTTTCATCGTAATTTAAAGTGTCTGTAGCATGGAAAATGAAGTTTACATAATGTGTAAAATGTTCCCACTATCATGATGCATTTTGAATTTTTCAAAAATTCCACTCTAGAGGCCCAAAAAAATCCTCCAAAAACAGGTCACTCTGACGTCATCACCATTAAAATTCAGGTCCCTGAGCGTCAACTGTGGCAATATCGCATCAAAATGGCATGCACAGACACCATGATACGATATCTCACCAGTTG
>JAQGBM010001808.1:0-10084 GCA_034698405.1 Symphylella vulgaris | reverse complement strand
TTTTCGAGAGAGGTACAGTACAATTCGGCTTATTTTTCTGCTGCTTGCCAATACATTTCCCATTGGTATTGGTGATGTCTTACATCACAGAAACACTGAAGGATCATTTTGTAGTGGGCTGGAAAATATTTTTATGTGATAATATTATGTGGCGGCTGTGTCTATTCAAAAATACACAAAATAAATTATGGCGATAATAATTAATTATCCCTTGTGATCTGTGAATAGTGCATGATGCTTCATGGGGTTGTCGTAGACTATATATGAGCGGTAATCCCGTGCAGATAGGCTATTTCCAATGAATTTTATTCCCAAATTATTAACAGAGTTTAATAATTTTTTTGAAAAATAATTTAATTTTGTAAAAATTTTACTGTAGAGCCTAGTAATTTTAGTATATAAATTGAAGTTTTCACTTCATATAGGCTATGAGGGTTATTGCATTGCATTAGCTTAAACTAGTTCGGTATTTAGTAAATGAATTAATTAAACCGTGGATCAAGCTGATGGACAGTGGAAACATCCATAAACAATCAAATCAAACGTTGTGTTTTTTGTAACTCTTTTATTGAATAAATCTGATTTGCAATAAGTGTCGTTTTTCTTTTTAAATCTGTGTGACTGTTGATTTTCAGCAATTGTAATTTTGGGATGATTATGAATTTTATAAGGTGCTAAAATATAATAGCTCATATATAGTAATGTCCTGTTAGTAACTGATATGTGCACAGATTGTCTAGTTGTTATAAGATGAAGCATTGAAGCTCATAGTGTGAGGGACGAGGGACAAAATAGCAAGTCTATTTTCAGATGAAACAGACAGTAAGCATGACAATAGCTTTTGCGTGTTGTCAGGAGTGTTTCTTATTTATGACTGCTTTAGCTTCGTATATAGCCAGAGCCAGGCATACTTTTGACATTGTTTCTTCAGTTGATGTGCTATTCTTTTATACTTGTACATATACATATATTTAATGTCCCTTATTGCCTTCCTCTTCTCTTCAAAATGAGTAAAAGAGTCCTGTATGTATCATATATGTGTGTGCATGAAGATTTGGATGTTTCTATTTGTCTCGGTTTGTATATAACCTGATATGTAATGCACCAGGCATTAGCAAAACACAAAAGAAAGAAAGAAAATGAGTGCTCAGATGAAAATAACGAAAAGAATTATTGGTTTCTTTATTTTATATACCAAGATACGGGCAAAGATTTTTCTGAGGTTTTGTTATGCATTCCTAAAATACACGAAAAGCTCATTGCTCCTCATCCGCAGTTGAGAAACCGAAAATATATTTTATTTTAATGCTTTTAGACCATGATCCTTATGTTTTTTTTCTAAGTTTCTTCATTCTTCGGTATGATATCAAGGAATGGATTTATACGATCCTTGAAGCTTGATAAATGGCGCATTAAGGCGGCGTTACACATTTTTGTTATAATTTTCTGTTTTCTTTTTCTTATAACAAAAGGAACGAGAAAAAAATTATTATTTATGTACGTAGAGTCTCGTTGCTGTTTTGCTGTTGACAGAATTAGCTGTTTAAATTTATGAGACATTGTTTTTTATTTGACGCATAAATATTGTTTGGGAAATTTTTATATCATAGCGTAAGTTTGTTTTCTCGGTTTTTCTTCTTTCTTTCTCTTTCGCTCGGCAGATCCGTTTTGCTGTGGCCATAAAAATAAATTTGAGTCAGTGGCCTCGTCTCGGTTTTCACTTGAGCGTTATTTTCTTTTATTAAAAAGCAACAAAATTATTTACTCTTGCTTTCTGCTCCTGGTAAACTTTAATTTTATGAAATATCAAGTATAAACCACACATAAATCATTCTGTGTATATACTAGGGAATTGTTATTTTGCAGTATAATAAATAAATATATAATTTACAATATTGAGGAATTTGTTTTTACTCAGCACTATGCCATTATTTTATTTTAAAAAAATATCAAACCATGCACATAAATCTTGATAACTACGGTACCGTATATAAATTAAATGGGAAATGTGTTGCAATTTTTGGGGATATTAACAAAAGACAAATATAAATTTATATTTTTATAATAATATTTTTGGACAAGTTTAAACTTTTCTTTTACAAAAAATATTTTCTGAATCAGAAAAATTATTATTAAAGTGCTCTGATAATACCTAACTCTTGCTTCATTCACGTAGGCTATAATAAATGATTGAGTCCTGAATTTAAAAAAGGTATATAAAATGAAATTTAAAAAAAATAGTTGTAAGATAGCTAAAAAAAATAAGCAGCTGACAAATATTTAAGTATCAAGTTTGAAAAATTATAACATCCATTAAGAAAAAATATCGAGTTGAATTAACAATATTTTAATAAATTTATTTTCATGAAACGAACTGAATTAATAATATTTTAAATGAATGCATTTTCATAAAAAAAAAACAAGTTGAACCATAAAATTATACTCTTTTTCCTTATTGACATAAATAACATTATAAGATCTTGCAGATTGAAATTCTTACGAAATTAAGAGCAACCAACTTAAAAAAAAATAACATAGAAAGGGTATCAGTAAATAAATTGAATGCTGATGTTTTTTTTTCTCCTTTTTTGATGTTTTTGGAAAGAAGACGAGAAAGAAAAAAAAACATTATTAGATCAAAGTATTAGAAAAGGCGGGTGATGCTGAGCAAAGCATCCATGCAATGGAAAATGATTGGTGACCACCAATAATTTCTGGTATAACATCAGCAAAAGTAAACGAGAAAAAAAAAGTTATGGAGAAAAAAGGGCAACGACAACTTTGTTGTGAGAGATAGGTCTTGAAGATTATGGGTGATTTTATGTGACAGTGATGAGAGAATCGGGACAGGAAGTCAATTTTCATGTTGACTTTTTTGCTTCTGATTTCATTCGACCAGCAGTTGCAGCAGGGACGTGACATGGAATTGGATGGACTTTATGTTGTTATATGATGTTTTGGATCAGAAGAGAATAAAAGGAAAATAAGTTGATGCCGTACTGTTGATAAATAGCTGATGCTGAGCTGAACATAATAGGTTTTATTATAGGGTATTGCTTTTCTGTTTACTTATATAAATAATACTGTTTATACCCCTTTTACTCCTACAGCCTATAGCATTAAAGAGATAGATTTGTTAAAATAATGTTGCAGTATTATGAAAATGGGAGAAATTATCACAGAATATCGTGTTATTAGGAAAATATATATAATTATTAAAAAAATAAATCCGATATTGTGATTTCTTCCAATTTAGATGTATTATTTTGCAGTTATGTAATTTTCACTCCAAATGCATGAAATTAAAATACTATTTTGGAAATTTTACGTTATCCACCCCTTGTGAAGGGAATGCCCCTTAACCTGAGGACAACATTATTTTAATTTACAAGTCCTAACATATACAGTATTAACAGATTCAATTATTAATACAGTACGAGTATTAACAACTATTCGATAGCTTTATTGACTTCATGCAAAATTTGCTAAAGCTAGCATACTTACTCCCATCTGATACCACTAACTTCTATACAGCAGACCTACAAACCCAACTTTCTTAGTTGTTTAAGACTTATAATCTTACAACTTTAGTATTAAAAATTTATAAAGCAACTAAACATAAAAAAAATTCATCCATAGGCCTATACTCTGTCTATTTCGTTTGCTGATTTTCTTCTTAATTTTATTGCTCTCCTACAACTACTTCTTCTGAAGGATTATGTATATCATATGAAAACGTTGTAGAAAGGAGTGAGTGTAGGGTGTATCTGCTATAACTTATACGGCAGAGCATGAGAGATGAGACGAGATAATATATAACATTATATGATGGAAATTCTGATGTATAGGCAAGGAAGGTTGCGGGTTGGTCTGCCACTTATTATATCTTTAGACTCGGTATAATATTATAACATATCTCATGTGCAGCTTCGTTCTTATATATTCAGCTGCCTTGCTGTAGCCGGGACAATCAAGTTATCCCGAAAATACTGCCACAAGCTCTCTCTGCACTGGATTCATCAACTGACCATTTGGCCGCTGAGCACGATCCATGTGCACTAGATTATGATTTGTTGGCTTCGTGCCCTAAGAAGATTGCAATCTACTGCTGGGCTTATACTTGGAGTTTAGGCTATAGCTTACATTCTGAAGCTTTCATATCCCATAATATCGTTTTCTGCTGGTTTGCGAGTTGAAGATATTTTAAAAAGAATTTTTTATCAGTTTCTTCTTCTTCTTTGTACTTTTTTTTGCAGTTTTTACTGTATACACTAAGTTATACAAGTATTATAGGTAGGTAACTTTTTTGAGGATGGTTTCAGCAGTAAAGTTATATAACTTACCGTAATTATTTTATTCTTTCTTACTCGAAAATTTATCAAAAGTCTTATCAATTTTTGTTCGAATCGAATATGCATGAGATTAAAATGCAAAAGTGAAAACGAAATTCGAAATTTTAAATTGAAGTTTAAAATGAAATTGAAATTTGAAATTTGAATATTAAATACTGATAATGTGATTTGAAATGAAATTTTGTCTTATAGATAAAAATGTTTAATAGCCTTCCCATATTTCAGTTTCTTAAAATACTGAATTGAGAAAGTAAAGAATTAAGTCTGGACACAGATAAAGACATCAGTATAAAAGGCGTTGCTGGACAAGTATAACTGTATAATGTATATAACTTAGTACACTATCTAATTGAAAAGTAGAAAACCTTCACTATATAGCCTATATATAGTGCATAAGGAAAAAATTATAGCTTTATTGGTATTTTTTACATCCCTGCATGGATTATAAAAATGTTTTGATGCACTTAATGCTTTCTATAAAAAATAAAACAGTATAATACTGTTTCATTTTTTATAGAAATATTATAGTAGTACGATCATTTAAATGATATCGTTGAGTGATTTTATGACCCTTAACAGCACCTTTAAAATATCATAGGTTTATTCTAATAAAAGAGATTTAATTAATGGTATAAAATTTTAAATATCTCATTTATAATAAATATGCGGAATACACGCGATTTTTTCTCACATTTTTAACTTAGTTTTCTAAAAAATATATATAATTAGACCCCATCATCTTATTCTCGTTTTTGTGTGTGTGTTTATACTTATTAAATAAATCTGTATATTCTAAGTATATAAACATACCTGTATTTATAAAAGCCAGTCAGTTCATACAGGATACTCTTATCATTAATTTAAAAAAACATAAATAACTAATGCTTATATTTGCTAATTAAAGTTGAAATTACTATAAAAATTTATTAAATTATTTACTTAATAATATTTTGGAAATGCTTGAGCATTACCAAAATTATCGAATCGAATTCGATTACTTTTTTCGACCGAAAAATGTTCGAATATTCCAAAAAAATATTTGATAAGTTATAGATAAATTTTATTAGATTACGAAATAAGTGTGTATAAACTGTACACACTACACAGTACACACCCTATATATACAAGGCTAACAGCGATTAGCGATCTCTAGACGTGATTCAGGAATAACGGAGAGAGAGAACACGAAGACGGACAACAATCATCCTGCTGGCACAAGCGCAAACTTTGTTCGGAATGCCGTCGGGCTGCTGCAGCAGTTGCTTGCTATGGTATAGGAGCATTCGTTTGTCATTTAAACCAAAGGATGCATGTAATCACTGTCATTTTTGTGTTTTTTAAGTAAAAAAAAATGTACATATATACACTAATGAGCAAAGTAGCCACTAAGACAAACTTTTTCTATTAACAATGCGAATGGAATGAAGTTAAAATAAATAACCAAAGAAAGAAAGAAGAAAAAAAATTCCCTTCATGTTATAAACAGCGAAGAATGCAAAATATTCTTAGTGTTTTACAAATGGTTGATTTACTAAGTATCCATATGGAGTGATTGGATATAATGTGTAGCTGCCCTTTTTTCAGTTTTTCTCCCAGCTAGACTTAAGTATTTACGCCTTGACATCGAGCTAAACAATCATGCCAAAAGTAACTTCTCTTTGTCTTCCGTAAACGAAAGTTACTTGCCCGTGTGATAGATAGTACTTCGATAAAGTTTTCCTGGTAATTAAAGTCGTATGTTTTTTCTTTGAAGTTAAAGTGGAATTTTTTTGCAAAAGGCTGGCAAGATAGACCTTCATATTATTAAAACCTGAATAATTCTAAGCTTTTTACTAATGCTGTTGCCCGTGAATTATTATTTTTTTTTGCCCGGAGCTCTGAGACTATAAAAAACAAATTTTAAGCCAGTATAATAATATATTATGAAGAAAGAATTGGCAAGGAAAAACCGGAAACAATGTTAATTTAAGAATTTAACATGGATAAGACTTGAAAGAAATGAACTACTTTCTCCATATGAATTCAATAATTATTTTCGCGATTATATTAAGAATCTTAATAATTTAGAGCAGTCCAACTTTCGCAACAGCAAAGGACTTTCCTTCGCGAAACAAAGGTTTCTAGATACAGGGGCCGACGTAGAAAAGTGTGTGTCATTATAGAGTAAATGGGCCATAATTTCAACTCCAGGGGTCAGATGTTTATGTGTCAATGTTAATTTAAGAATTTAACATGATAGACTTGATGATAGATTTAAGAATTTAACATGGATAGACTTTTAGAGCAGTGCCGTAACTTTAGCAACAGGAGAACTTTAATCATTCGCGAAACCAAAGGTCCCTAGAGTAGATACTGTCTGACCACGATGTTAAGAGAGTTGAAACCCATAGGATAGCATGGGTTTCAACTCTCGCATTAGGGACCAACGCAGAAAAATGTGTGAGGTTGTACCGTTAACGAGCTACCGTATTTCGTTAATTTTTTTTTTCTTTTAGAAAGTGGATGTGCTTTGCTGTAACTCCCCCATTTAATCTAACCTAAGAATTGAAAAGAAATACGAAAACAATATTTTGAATACGGAAAGAGAAACGATACAGGCTTTGAAGAGTGCTCATGTTGCTGGCGCTTTTTCACAAAGATATCGGCCTTAAAATATAATACAGAATAAAATAGTGACTTACTGACTTATCGACAAGTTATAGTGAAAGAATTTTTGCGTCATTTGAGGCGAACAAAATGGAATTCGTTTTTTCAATGTGTATTTATAGCAACATCCAAAAAGTTTTTTGCGTGTGGCATATACATTGTTTTTTAAATTTAAGAGTGTATAAGGTTTTTGATTTTGATTGTTTTTGATTCTCATTGTAATACACAACGTGACAGTCGTGTTATTTTGAGCAAATTGGTTGAGATAAAATTGGGTGATGAGAATTGTGACAGTATGAATCATGGCCCATGGGTTTCTATTGCTGCGTTTCAGAAATGAATGCTCTGGATGCTGTATGTACTCGTATATATACGTTATAATATAAATTCTCCGGCTGTGAACAATATCTCTCGCATTGTTAGAGTTTTAAGCAATAAAGCATTTTGCAGCTTGCAAGTTTTCCATACCATCATCCATCCAGCAATCCAACCACGGCTTTTGTTTCCATTTTTATCTACTGAACACAATATAATAATAACGGGAGCTCTGAGATTTATAAATAACCATTTTCCCCGCACGAGTTTTTACTCTTCTTGATGTTTCCGTTTTGTCTTTTGCCTGTTATGATTTCTAACCGGGATTTAAACAGTTTTAAAAGTTTATTTTTATAGGTCTTGGTATATGCTTTGCACACCGTAGCACAAAATCTATATTTATATTGCTCGCATATGTTTTTCTCTCCAATTGCCCATTTTCCCAATGACAGTTCCATTTAACCAAAATGAATGAAATATGCCACCGAGCATCAGTAAATAATATCTTCATCTCCAAGTGATGAAAATGCACTTTGGGAAAGACTTTGAACTCTCCCAATTAGTGGAATATGTTTTATAGCCCAGGAATTCATCTTTTGTTTGTTCAGTAACATACATAATGGTGCATATGGATTCTCCATTAATTGAAAGACTTGTCATCATGATATAAACTCTGTCTAACTGACTGTATATGTATTTTGGTAATTGAATGTTTTTATTGTATGAATTGTTTAATGAAAGAGCAAGAGAAATATTTCTCATTATAACACACATGCCTATTTTAATATAGGCAATAATAACTTATAGGTGTGAATCTTATACTAAAACATATAGGATAGTTTTAAACTCTGTTAGACCGGGTACCGTACTTAATTTTATTGTTACTAATTAAATTATTTTCTTTTTTTCAGGTAAGTCTATATGGCAATTTGTTCATTTAATGTATCATGCTCTGCTTATCATAGCAGGTAAGTTAATTAGCCTTGATACCAGTATCTCCACATATGCGCAGGGAACAAAGTTGGCCCCTTCCTTTTGGGGTGCCGGGTGTGATGAAGCAATTAGCAGGTTGTGTTCCCCCAAAAAAATTCTAACAACTCTTGAACTCCCTTGCAGTTTTGTCCAGTTCATAATTCGGTAAACTTAAACATGATAAGTTTGCCAACCGCACAAAACCAAAATTCAAAAGCCAAATACTTAATCTCGTATCTTATACATGTTTCTATATTTATGTTATACGGATCCGATTGTTTCCATACATTACACATTACACAGCTATAATTAACATTGAAACCAAAAAAATTATCTGATTAAATAAGTGTTCAGTACGCAATTACAGAAATAATCTGTTCACCATTTTCGAAGGACAAAATTAATGATATTATGGATGAGCTTAATCAGCTTATACGCTTATACGAAGAGTAATTTTGAATCACTAAAATTTTACATAAGCAAATTTAATTATTTGAAGGTCTCTATTATTTTCTACATTCTGTCACTGTCACTGATTCGTAACATTATTATAATCCCGTTGCGTATAAAAATAACTTACTTGATTAATTACATTAAAATAATACGGATAAATGTCGTATAATTTTATACTCTATACTTGATACACACAAATTGCGATAATAGCTTAACTTTACGACATTTTGATGACACTATTATAGAAAAGAATTTCGTAAACAAATAATTATACTGTTCTGGTTTTATGATTTGGATGACAAAATGGAATGCTGTATATGCTGGTATATAAAAAAGGTAATTTTAAGCGTATATAATAGTTTTAATTTTAGAGCATCCAACCTTCAATGAAGTCTACACATTTTCTAAAATTGGCGAGATTTGGAGGCAACTATCATACTCCTATTAGCTTTTTAAACAAAACATTAATTTAGACAATGGGGAGATTCACAAACGCGCTAAGCGAAAATAGAGAGAAAAAGCAATAGTAATGCTCATTCCTTGCCTGGTTTGTGTATATGGAAATGAGCTACCTTTAGTGCCGTATTTTTGCTCATTTTTCGGTAAGCGCGTTTCTGAATCGGGCCCTATGAAGCTATTGGTTCTGCAGTACTATATAAATATTAACTTAAGTTTACGCTTTTGTATCCTATTTACTAAAGTACAATACCATGCAATCATGTAAACCATTAGCACATTCTTAAATCCTGATGATTTCCACCGTAGAGGAGGACATACAAAAATTATGTCAGAAATTATTATTAGCTCCCGTACTCGTATTGAGTATTGGGTTTGAAAGTAATTTGACATAATTTTTCTATAACCTCTATCAATTTTTCTATAACTCCTCTATCGGTCGAAAAACCTTTAAGGAATATAATACCGTATCCATTATAGAAAACAAAACAAAACAAGAGGCAAAAACGTTGGTTAAAACTTTAAAATTATATCTTTTAAAAACAATGTAGGCCTAAGTTTTCATGGGTAAATTTGATATTTGATATGGTCGAATCCGATAAAGTTATTAATCCGAAAATTGTCTTTTTGATTTATATATCGTACAGTCAATCTCTTATTTGCATGTAATAACAGTACAGTGTAGGTTTATGCATGGGAACACAGTAGATATACGTTCATAGATGGCTCTTAGCGAAAATCTATGGGACCCAGTATGTTCCGGAAAATAAATCTTGCATGACTGCCGCACTAAGTATTTATGAAACCCATGCTGGACTTCCCGTGTAGGTGTACGTACATTTGTTGTATGCTGACATGAATTTGAAGTTGCATGCATACCATATTGCCTG
>JAQGBM010001807.1:0-10085 GCA_034698405.1 Symphylella vulgaris | reverse complement strand
GCGCCTGGGTCTGAGGCCAGTGTACGGAGGCGATAATTTTTTTTTTTTCAAGTCAAATTTCGAACATTTTTAACATAAAAATAAAAATAAAATGACACATTTTTAGGGTGTTGAATTTTTCGTAAAAAACTAAAAGTAAAAAATATTATAAACAGCCTTGCAAATCATTTTGGGGGAGAGGATTTCTGAGTTTTGGAAGGGGGATGCCCCCCCTCCTCCCACTCCCGATGTTGGTTTGTTTACTGTTGAAGATACTGATATTTATTAAATTATATAGACTACTACTCAATTTACTCATAAACGACTTCATTGTTGTAAATGGTAAATAAAAAGAGACCGTGCATGTTTGTTACCTGCCATAATGCACTCGTTTTATAAAGTATAGCAGCAATCTTTAATATTATCATGAATTAATCTTTATATCCCAGATCCAGATGAAGTCCTATATACTGTATTATATCGCGTTGAATTATATCAATCTCCCATGTTTGAATTTAACATTTCCTGATAATGCATATGTGGTGTTATACGGGAGAGACAGGGCATAAAAAAATCCGAATCGATAGCCTAGAAGCTTTGGACTTATAATCTCCTACTTCCTTATTGCAACTATAAGCTCCTGCTCCCAGTACATAGACTCATAGAGATGATATAGAGTATATAAAATGTCCCCACATCTCCATATCAATATCATAATATGCATATAGGCAACACAATAGAAAAAGAAGCAAAACTTTACAATATTAAAACATTGAAGTTTTCCTAACATAAAAACGCGTATGCATAAAACTAAAAAGAAATAAAGCTAAAATAACCGTAAAATTAATTTAAATAATAGGAAAAAAACCTATCTGTTGCATCCATTGTGATTATTTTATAGGTTATAAGGTATACTTGAGGCTATAAAAACTGTTGCCTTTATATGGAAATGAAAGGTAGGAAGCCTGTAATAATAAGATAATATCAATTCTATCTTTTTTATCACAGCTATGACTGCTCTTTTGTTGAGTGAATGGAGATGGTGTTTTTTTTCTTCTTCTATACACCATAGAAAGGTAATGATAATTTTTTATATAGGCTACAGCAATGGAGACCCTTAAGGGAGAAAAAAATATGAAATAAAAAGCTGACGAATGCTGCATTGTCATTGTCACATTTTTTAATGTTAATGGATTCAAATGCGCTTTGTAAGTGTCTGTGCATTCTGAATCGGTGTAAGTTACGTAAGGTTTGTACGCAAACCATACTATTACCTTGGATTTTTTCCCTTTTCTAACAGGGTTTTCTTTTGAAGAAAATTAAAAAAAGAGAATTAAATTTGTATATAAGTTATAGTTTAATTTGTGCCACTTACTAAATATGGTTAAGTCTGATCTGTGATTTTCTCTTTTACGAAAAAAAAACTTGCTTATTCGTGATAAACTTGAAACGTCTTATTTGAAATATTAATACGTGGTAATTAATTATTATTGTACGAGTAAAATAGCATGATGAGGATAAACTTAAGAATGTACAGATTCAGGACAGAAGTTTTTATAGACAATCCACTTTCAGCTTTTCAATATTCATCGTAAATTATTAACATTACTTCCATATGACCCAATTAATGGATAGCCTACACAGTGCACACAGCAGGGAAGATTAGATTTCTTATATGAGCATTGATAAAATTACAGAAATAATAAAATTGTATTATAAAATTACGAAATTACAAAATTTTATTATAAAATTACGAAATTACAAAATTTTATATTTTATTATAAAATTACGAAATTACAAAATTTAAGGGCGATAACTAACCTACCATGACTAAACCAGGGGGAATTTCCCACTCAAATCGATACCTATGGACGGACATTCATAGTTCCTATATAGATCGTATTGGTCTTGGCCAACCTATAAGAATACGTATGGTTAAATTACTTGCTTTCCATTACAGGACAAAAAATATCTTTAAAGTGGAAATAGGGATATCGCAATTCGTCGCAGCTTCAAGTCAAGTAACGGGTCCAGAAAAAAATTTTGAGGGGGGAGGAGGACCGAATTTTTTTATTTTTCACAAATTTGGAACACTTGGAAAAAAAAATTCCGAAATCCGGTCAAATTTCGTGAATTTTAAGTCAAATTAACATAGGCTACTTTAATTTCAAATTTTTCTGTTTTTTGAAATTTTTTAAAAGTCAAATTTTGAAATTTGGTGCATTTTAAGGGTTTTTTTTTAATGTATACCATTAAAAAGAGAGGTATAACTAACTTTATTTTGCTTTTGGGGGACCGCCCCGCCACTGCTCAAGTCCAAAAGCCCCAAAATTCATTAGGCCCTATAGTGAGTTGGTGACCGAATAAGCCATTGAAACACATAACTTGATCAAATATTTTAGATAACATTGCACTGAACATTTTTCTTTACCAAAAAAAAAAAAAAAGAAGATTTACACTATATTTATATCAAAACACCGAAGACCTACTAAAAGAAAGGCTAAATATTTAAAATATTTCTATCCCAGCAGTATCACCTAAACAATTTTCGGTTCATTGATCTTAACCGGCAGCTCTACAAGGCGTCTGTTGTCTATCATTCAGTGATGGAATTATAGGCATCACCCAGAAGCAAAAACTAAGATGCACCAATGCCCAATTTTCCCTACATCAGTGTAACTTTACAGTAGCTGATGATGTATTCTGGCCATGCAGGCACGTGTTGGACTGTTTCCTCTTTTACACGCTACATTTCTTTCTTAATACTCTCTTCATATCATCGAAAATTACTACAACAGTTATTACTGCTTGGGTAAAACAGCACATTTTCTAAAATAGTCGAGTTCTGATTGTATTTTTCGCTTCAGCTTGGCTGACTTCTTTCAGAAAACATAATATATTAGTCAGGAAATCGAATATACAAGAGAAAGAGGGGGAATACCCCTTTTTCGAAATAAAAATGCTGTTGTGGAATGTTGTAGAATTTTTCGAGAGAAGAATAATGATAATAACTTATGCATTATAATTTACATGTTCACCCTTCTCTCTACATTGCGATACAGAATTAAACAAAGGGAAATATATCTAGTATATCTTCTGATTATGGGGCAAGATGTGAGAAGTTGGTAAATTAATGTGTTAGAAAGCGACAACTTCACGAAGAGAGTTAACACGTTTTCCAGGCTACTGCACATTGGAGAAGTTTTCGAATAGAGTGCAACAGGGAATAATGTTTTACAATACAATATTATCCTAAATATGTAATTATTACACTCGAAAAAGTTTTATATTAATTCACTTTTTCTTATTATTTTAAAAAATTCTAAACTTAATAATGCATATGCTTCAAAAGTGCTTGAACATAAAAGATGGAGACTTGTGTGAATTTCAAAGTCAAAATTACCATGATATTGAAATAATTATTTCTGCTGAACATTTAGCTACATGTTCTCAAAGTTGTTAAGAAAATTTCAGGAGGTTATTAATGGTATAACTTACTTCCATATCATAAAATTTTGATGCTCGATAGTGAGAATTTGAAATATAAAGCAAAAATGGTTTAAATAGCTGGCATAATAATTGAATTGAATTTTTTCGATTTTGGGCACTCTTCCGGCTGGAAAAGAGCTCGATGAACTGTTTCTCCTCTAATGGATGTTTTTATATAATAATGATGTTTCATAATGAAGTTTAAATTAAAGTAAATAATAAAATAATCGTTAACTTATAAAAAATTTTTTTTTTCATGTTTGGTACCATTAATTTAGGCTGGAAGCAAACTTTCTTGGAATCGCATGATACTGAACTTCTTTATTAGCTTCGTGTATGGATAATGGTTACAGGGGCGCAGGAGCACCCAGGATTTGATTCTGGGGAGGGCTTGATTCCCATCTGTGTAGATCCCTTTGCTCTAGCATGCACTTTAAATTAACCCTTATGACTGGTACACCCCAAAATTTCGCTGAATGCAGGGGATCTGGGGCTCTCGCAGCCACCCAGCGAATTTTTTTGTTAGCCTGTAAGTCAAATTTCGACTTTTTAACATACAGTAAAGTATCATTTTCTAAATTTTGGTTCCTTCTAACAATTTCTTTTTAAAAAATTCTATTATTTTATTAATTTCTGGAGGGGGGGCTTCTACCCCAAATGCCCATGAATAGAAAATATCGGGAAGATATTGATTCGAACACTCAACAGTGACTCAGTTTTACTATATTTTCTTTCAAAAACTATACAACAATAAACATATTATAAATATTTTTGAGTTACACAAACTGACAGAAACATTTCATAGTGTTTTCATTCAGTATGAAAGAAATCCCCTCCATAGAATCAGCAGGACATATTTCTGATGCAATTTGACATACTCATAAAATGAATCATGCTATAGCTCTTTTCGAATTTATGGAGGAGTTGGACCGTGCTGCGTGGGTCCTTTAAGAGAGAAACGAAGAAAAAAGGGGGCACGCCGAAAGAGCACTTGATTGATTTCGATGGAGTGGCGAAAGGCTATAATTCGTAATTATGGAATAAGGTTTTTTTCTCCTATTGTACATTATATGACCATCAACAAAGGAGAAAATACGATATAAAGTCGACAAAAATATTATCTGGTATGTTATATTTATTATATCTTTGGTCTCATATAAAAACTCTCCGAAGGGGAAAAGAAAATGTATAGCTAAAAGCCATTTGGGGGTTTATAAGGAGCTAACTGTGGGGAGAAATATAAAATTTACTGCCATCAAAACCACTGTAGCATTCGACAGTCTTTGGGATCATTTTTCTTAAATCTGTTTTGGGTCAGATTTATTATATTTTCAGTCCAAAGTTATCAGTCAACTAAAGACAGTTATTTTACGTTGATAAAGTTGATAAAGCTTTATATAGCCTATAACTCAGAGTATAGCCTGCTGCAGAGGCGTATAAACTGGTAGTTTTAAAAAAGTGGTGATGCTCAATCGTAATTTCTATGAGAAATGGTAACTTCCAAAAGAAGTGGTAGTTAGTGCATGAAAAATGATGGTGCTCGGGCACCACACAATATTTGAAACAGAAATATTTGAAATCTTGACGAAAGTTATTCAAAATTTAATATTTTAATCTCTAAATTTTTATTTTGACAAAATATTTAAAATCGTCAAGATTTCAAATATTCGTCATAATTAGATTTCAAAATTTAATATTTTAATCCCTAAATTTTTATTTTTAATATCAATAATAATTATAATTATTGTTGTAATTTTGCTGTAGGCAGCTGTCTTTTTTAAAACTAACTTTGTCAATGGTTTCATCTATTGTGATTTCTATGGGGTCATGTTCATAATATTCTATAAAGCGTCGAAAATTGCTCTTATAATAATCAGGGATAAAGCGGCTTTTTTTATATAATAAGTTAGTTTAATTTACATTATAGTATACAAAGAATAAAACCTTTTTATCTTGCATGAGAAAAGTATATTATGCATAAGTCTGAATCGTTCATCACAATGAGATAAATAAAAAATTACAGCATTCAAATGTGAAATCGAACATGTAATTTTCTTCTTTTATTAATGATTTATTATTAATACCTTCATATTCTTTCACGGTTAACCCGATACGTGACGCCCATTTCATTTAGCATTGTATGTTCGTAATTTAGTAACTTAAATATGGCCGTTTCATCAAACGTAGATCGAGGATAATGACATGGAATAAAGGTGCATTACGATTCCAATCAGTTCCTCTCGTTTTCCTGTGTGTCTGTCTCCCCCGTGTCAAATCCCCGGAATAAATCATTATATTATTGATAGTAGGAGAGGTTAAATTAATCCATAATCTCACATTAGTCAGCAGAAAATAACCCGGTATAACGTTTACACGAAAGTACACTCTAGTTTATGAAACAAAAGTTGATTTAATTTTTTTTTTGCTAACTTATAGTCCATGCAGCTGTTCAACCTCAAACTGCGTAGAAAATGAAAAATATTCGGATTCGGTTGCAGTGTGGTGCATAGCTGGATATGAACTAATGTACAGGCCATGTTGGTTAACCAATATTAATCGATATATGACCAGGTACGGTTATTCGTCATCTAAAACATCGGAGTTTCCAATTTTCAATTGGTGTTTTGGTGACGATTAACTCTTGAAATAAGGGTTCTTTAACGTGCAGAACACAAAGCGGATCTAAAGATACGTTAGCTAGGGACCTCGGTTTGAACTCTCATCCGAAGGATGATCCACTTTAAAAGATTTTCCTCGATTGCATTTCAAACTTTATACCAGCCTCGGCCGGAACTAACTTAATGGACCATCGAACGTGAACTCAGAAGCATAAACCACTAATTAGGCACCTAAGCCACTGCATGGAACTGGGACTCTGAAGTTATTGATATGGTAGGAAGATAGAAAGGTCTACAACAGCTAAATCAACCACAACAAAGGCCCTGGTGCTGGCTCTCTAAACTGGTTTGTATGATAGGAGTTCGCGATAGAAAGGTCTACATCAGCAAAATCAACCACTATCCACTAAGGCCCTGGTTCTGGTACTCTAATTGGTACGGTATGATAGGAGTTTGCGATAGAAAGGTCTATATACAACAGCTAAATCAACCACTAAGGCCCTGGTGCTGGCACTCGATCTTGATAGGTCGAGTTAGCGGTAGAAAGGTCTACATCAGCTAAATCAAAATCAACCACTAAGGCCCTTGCTGATGCTGGCACTCTAAACTGGTTGAGATGATAGGAGTTCGCGATAGAAAGGTCTACATCAGCTAAATCAACCACTAAGGACCTGGTGCTGGCACTCTAAACTGGTTGGTATGATAGGAGTTAGCGATAGAAAGGTCTATACAACAGCTAAATCAACCAGCACTAAGGCCCTGGTGCTGGCACTCTAAACTGGTTGGTATGATAGGAGTTCGCGATAGAAAAGTCTACATCAGCTAAACCAACCACTAATTAAGGCTCTGGTGCTGGCACTCTAAACTGGTTGGTATGATACGAGTTCGCAATAGAAAGGTCTACATCATCTAAACCAACCACTAAGGCCCTGGTGCTCGATCAGGCTACCAACCACTAAAAGACCCTGGTGCTCAGACTACCAACCACTATAAGGCCCTGGTTGTTAGGCTATGATAGGATCGAATTATCGATAGAAAGGTCTACATCAGCTAGATCAATCAACCACTAAGGCCCTGGTGGTGGCACTCTAAACTGGTTGGTATGATAGGAGTTAGCGATAGACAGGTCTACATCAGCTAATGTGGTACATAAGCTATTCTCGTACAGTACTTTATTTGCTTTCAAATTATATGCCATGTGATATACCATAGGTTTCTCCTTTTTTTTACAGTAAAATTCTCATGTAAACAAGAGAGAGTAGAGTACCTGAAGCGGATAAGTGCTGCACGGCTGTCACGTCCATTTTAGTCATCAGGAGAGAATGAGATCTGCCAATCACGCACGTGTTCCCCCAACATTCAATGTTTATTAATTAACTCCGGCATCATACGTACAAAAAAGACTTCGAATATTTTTTGAAGTTGTATAAGAGAGGACCTGTAATAAATCATCAAGAGTATTGCGCGTATAATTAAATAATAGTACCTTGCCCCTATTACATTCATCCACTACTGAGAGTGTATCGAGTGTTTCTCGTCTTGAAGAGCTCATTGAAGCGTTGGACGGCATGCGATACACTCTTTTCCTGTGCAAAACTGAGCAACGATATCTTATTTCCAAAAAAATTAGCTATAGTGTAAAGACCTCCTAGTTGTATCATATGTAAAACGTTCAGTCTTACTCGGTTGCTTGGTTAAATGGCTATACGACGGGCGGTATTGATGGTTGGGTTAGAATTGGGTATGCGATAGGGTTTATTTTGGTATAAACAAGTTACATTCAGGAAGTCTAGAGCTTTGCCTTTGAGGTAAAAATAACAAGGAAATTGAAAAAGAACTGCACTTCGGCCTACACTTCGACTATAGGCATCAACTGATCACACCCCATGAAAAAAGAAGAAGGCGAAAAATGATCAACAAAGTGAAAAGACTTCTTCTTCCTACACAACATACTCTGACAGCCACCGTATATTTTGCAGTATAATATATTTTTAATTACTCCAGGATGCACTTGTTAATGCTTGAACTCTTCATTATACCACGTAGGCTCACTACAAGTTTATGAATAACAAAAGCGTAGGTTTGAGTCATAAGATATAAAATGAATGGCAAGTGAACAACTTTTTTATTTATTTGTGAAGGTCCGATTTACTATACCACTCGTATGAGTTATTGGGTACAATTATTGGTATTCCATGATAATAGGGTACTCGGTATAAGCTAAGACAATACACCTTACGGGACTCGTAAGCGCTATACCGCGCTGTGCGCGAAGAAGGAAACAGTCGAGTAATATTTCCCTCCCCTATGGCAAGCAATCCAGCATCCGCCATATTTGTTTCTGTTGAGCAACTAATAATGGATTTTAAACATAATTTGATTGTTTGGTACAGGTTTTTTTTTTCAAAAGTAAACACTATACCGAGGTTGGCTATAGGTGAAACTTTAGAAAAATTAATAAACTAACTTATACGAGCTACAAAATTAGTATACGTAATAAAGGCAGAGGAACATATAGCAGCATGTAAAAAGTTCAAAACAATGGCCAACCATAATGGTCGAATGTTGTATCATATGGGCCTACGAGTAGCCTACATATTCATAAGTTACTATACTAGGTATTCCAGACGCAATAAGTGTGGCCTGCTCGAGCACGACTTTGTCCCATTATTACACACACAATTTATCATTTCAGTTCTCGACTAAAGTTATAATGGGAAAATTTTCTTGTACGGCATAATAATCCACTGTTGTGGAAGGGAAAATATTAAAGAGATAATTATATTTTTATTATTTTTAGCTGAAATAATAAGTAATAATGCCATAGAAGCATGCACGTAGGAATCTAAATTATTATTAATGTACCAACGAAAATTACTCTTCTCGGAAAGCAGGACAATTCTCCGTAAACACTGGAGCCTTGGTCTTTTATAGAGGTCCAAATAGACATAATAAAAGACTATAATACAGTGGAAAATGCTTGGTTTTAAGCAGCTGATCTAGTATGCAAATAGGTCATCTCGACAATATTAAAACAAGAGGAAAAAATAGTTAGAACAAAAGAAGTTGAGTAACGTTATTTAAACGCTTTAAAAAAATCTATTGAAATATTAGTCATAAATTGTATAAACAGTAATCAAACCATCTATCGACTGTATATAATTAAACGAAAGATAGTAGATGAATTATTGATGCAAATTTGAATGTTAATATATTGTAATAATAGGTTATGTAATAATGAATTACCGCTAATTTCCAATGCACGATGTTAGGATTGATAAATGGAAGCACATTAGAATAAATAATTTTGTTCATATCAGAAACTTATACTGGGAAAGCGAAATGCAATGTAAAGGTAGCATGCATAGGAAAAGCAAATATAATGTTCAAATCTGGGCTATGTTAGAAGGTAAATAACATGACATTTCCATCAGCATATAGGAAATGGTACCGTATAAAGCTTATAGGATATTTCAAAAACATGCAAAGGGGAATTCTTTCCATGTAATGTAGATGTAGTGCACAAATGCTTGCATTTAATTATGAATCGTCAACTCTATATAATCAAGTTAACATAAAAATGTCGTTGAATTATTAAAAAAATTGCAAATTCTTGCTGATGGGACATAGAATTTCTCGTTAACATGAATATTATTAATGATGCCTCTCTGTACGGGGTATATCAACCCCTTAATTAATTAAGAATTTGTCGGAGATTTAGATTAATCATCCCATTCTAAAACGGGGTTAAAATAATGTGGGTTATTATATATGCGGATAACTCAAATGTATGGGTTAAAAATAGGGGCTAAATTAGGCTTAACCCATTTTCGAATTTTTTTTTTCAATGCAGAAATTAATTTTAAATCAAAATTTGTTACATCAAACATTTTAAACCTTATATTTGAGTTATCCCAGCATAATAACCCAGCTTATGGGCTAAGGGTAGAGGTGGGCAATTTCATGAAATTTTAAATCGTTTCAAATTTTATGAAATTT
>JAQGBM010001806.1:0-10086 GCA_034698405.1 Symphylella vulgaris | reverse complement strand
AAATGTTTTAATTTTTTTTTTTTTTTTTTGTGAAAATTGAGTAATTTTGGTAAAAAAAAAGACCGCCGGAAGCGAAATTTTTTTTCAGAAATCAAGTCAAACGTTTAAAATGTTTATAAATTTAGAGTAAATTTTCTCTCTTTCGAGGTCGGCTGGGCCTCGAATCGCGCCTGGTATAAAATATAAATGGGAGATGCGGCAACCCCCAATCCGTGCGAAAAAAAATGTTTTTGAACATTTAAAAACTTGTAATAAGTTATCCGGCAAAAGTTGCATATGGTCGTAAGTAAAGTATGTGAAAATGTCATTCGAATTGGAAAATATCTTCTGCTCTCTATCCGATGGTCTATTTGCTCCACAGGGCGTACGTTAAAAAACCATCAAATTTGGCTCATTTAGCCTACCCTTGATGTCATCAGTTTTGCTCCAATTATGAGTAGCACTATCTAGTACAGAGTCAGACTAACTTATAGATAAAAATAGTTTAATATGAAAATGTATTTTTCATTGAAAAATGATGATTCCAGCGCCAGGGGGGTTAAGGTTGCGGTAGGTATAGGTAGGTTGCTAGAATTAACCTTTGCCTTAATACATTTCGTGTAGGGTACCGCAAGAATTTCCATCATCCAGAAAATGTTAACAGCCTCCGCCGGGCTTTGAACGTTGGGTTCAAAGGTAAGCGCGCAACCTTCAAGCCACTTGCGCTGGCATCAAAATTTTTTAATGAAAAATGCATTTTTATATTAAACCAAGAACTACCCAAACTTTTGGGTAGTTCTTGATTAAACTATTTTTATCTATATAAGTTATATAGTCTGACTTGTAGTGCTACTTGGAGCAAAACTGATGAAATTAAAAAGTAAATGAGCCAAATTTGGTGGTTTTTTAACATTAAGTACGCCCTATGGAGCAATAGACCATCGGGTAGAGAGCAGAAGATATTTACCTATTATTATATTCGAATGAAATTTTGCACATACTTTACTTATGACCAAATGCTAACTTTTGCCGGCTATTTCAAGTTAAATGTTGAAAAAACATTTTTTTTTCGCACCACCCCATCCACCCCTCTCCTAACAATACAATTAGCCTAAATACCACATCAACCTACGGACTACGGTATTCCTGGTGTATATGTATAAATTAATTTGTATATACCCTACCCCTATTGTACACATTTCTTATCCTATCCATCCTCGACCTTCCTACACCTAAAATAAAAAAGCATTATTTTCCTTGCTAAGCTTAACTTATATCTCTCGAAAAAACTTACAACGTTTTGTTAAAAAAAAAGAATTCTTGTTCTGTATGGGGAAGATTATTCAAGATCATAAACCCTTCGAAAAAAAAGAAGAAATAAACATATGAAAATATAAAATCCTCTTATAATGCAGCAAAATATTATATAAAAAGTAATTTTTCTTTTGAGCTTCTTAGGATTAAAATCTTAAATAAGAGAAAAGAAAATAATAGCAGCTCAGAAAACAAGTTTTTCCCCATTGCTTTCTTTTCTATGTTCATTTAAAATTATTGTTTTTGCTAGAACGGTTTTCTGTAAATAATTTTTGTATAAAGTTATTACGTTTTTCAGCACAACTTTTTTTATTCTTAATATAAATTCTGATGATAACTTTATACGTATAATATACTGTATAATCCAGATAATATATTTAATAATTAATTCTATTACATCGACTACACAAAAACTTACTCTGCACTCTGCAGTGCAGAGTAATGTTTTATCATTAAAAGGATTGCTTTCTCGGAATTGATACGAAGTAGAAATGTCCATTTAGAAATACCTATGGGAGACGAAATTTGTCCTTCTCTTCTCTAAAGCAACTTGGTGAATTATTAAAATCTCTCTTCATAGCATAGATGGAACTTGCTAACCCATATTAAAACTTGGAAAGGAACTGCTGCAGACTATTTTCTAACATCCTTTCGTGTGTGGAATTTGAAAGCGGTTGTGGAGTTATACGAGTCAGAAAATATCACATATTAAGGATAAAATAATATCAAATGTGACTCGTTCGTTTTGATCTAAAATATATAGTTTGTAATAATTCACAAAATTGTGTGGAGAAGTAGTAAATAGAGCAGAAGATATAATATCGTTATTTGACAATATAAGGAAGACTCAGAACAGCAAGAATCAGGTCAAAACCTATTCTACGAAAGATGACATATTATTCCGACTGTTTTTCTATTTCACACCCCGAAAAACTTATTTTTAGCTTTTTGATAAGGGCGATCAAACCCATATTATAAAAATCCCGATTGCCAAAAAGCATTCCTATAAAACCAGAGCAATAAAAGTGGAGATTTAGTTACAGCGGTGGATGGAACAACCTCCGTCTCATCCCAAATAAATAACGAGACGTTTCAGTCGTTAAAATGCTGTCCCGAAAAAAAAATTCCTTCTATTGTGACGTATCAAAAAGAATTTTAACAAAATATTTATTGTAAAAGCGCATTAAATTAACCGTGTTAGTAGTGAAATATGGTGACAATTGGGCCGGACAAGCATGATGTATTTTCACAGTTGTTAGTCTAATCAAAGCTAACAAGGATTCTTTTCTTGTAGCAGCACTCTTATTTACTAACAACATTTTGTTAACTTAATAATATACAGCTAGTTAAACGTTATTTTAATTAGTAAAATGGCTGTTCAGTTGTAAAAACCACATAAAAAGGCACGACAATCGATAAGACACAGTACCATAAAAACAATAAATAATTTCGCATAATAAATTAATACAGAGTGACACACATTTTTTGGGGATTTTAAGATAAACAATATACCATGACAATATACGTATAATAGACTAAACACTATAGGGATGCACCGAATAGTATACTGATTTTGCCGAATAGGCCTACCGAATAGTATAGTTATCATAAAAACCGAATACTGCCGAAACAGCCGAATACCGAATACTAACCGTACCGAGTAGCCTATTCGGTATTCGGGCGAAAACATGGAAATATTCGGCCGAATACCGAATAATCTACATTTATGGCCGAATACCGAATACGAGTATATAGCTACCGAATATTCGGTGCATCCCTACTAAACCCCAAAATTATTTGCCGATCGTTCCCGAGTCTTTTTGTATGTGTATAATAAGTTATACGGTACCAGTGTATTATAAATATTCCTAGGTAATACTCGCGTAGCCTATATAGCGTAGGTTTTTTTAAACGTTGTTTGTACAGGGTTTGGAAATTTAATTAATAATATTTAACAGTTATGAGGTACGAGTAAACCCATCAACTTAAGCTTACTTAGTTACTTTCAAAAACTTGAAATTATTTTTCATTCACGTAAAACCTAATTATAAAGAGAAGTGATGACCTACCTTTTTGTTTGACTTGAAAACATTGCACTTGAACACATTATTCTGTCCGTCACGGGCAATGTAACTGAATATTTTCAGGTCCTGAGAATCGTGGGACACGTAAAATATCCTGAAAAAGAAAGTAGCGAGTGTATATAACTTAGTATTAATATTAAATTTATAAAAAATATATGTACTGATATAAGTTTGTATAATCTAATGTTATATACCTGAAAATAGGGTGGTGAAGAATGACTAATTTGTTTTCATCAATCCATTGGTTTTTCTATAGAAAAAGAAAGAATGGTTTAATATATCGATATTTTAATACGGTATTATAAAGAAGCTCTCTCTCTCTCTCTAATTTCGAATGCAAGGTCGCGCACTGCTGCTTGTTTCTGCACCGCGTTTTGCTTGAAGTGCTTTTCTTATTTTGCAATTTGCTATTATTTCAAACAAAAAAATTAAACTATTATATTATATACCTTTTTCTTTCGCTGGGTAACTTTGACACCATCAGCGGATATGAGGATGCTCACTTTCTTCTTTTTTATAGCCTTTGCCTTAAACTCGTACTGAAAAGATATAAATAAAAATATTAATCTCAGACAGTTTTCTGGAACAAAAGAATGGAAAATTTCCACACTGCAGCCTGTTATGATTATGCTCACTCGACAGAATTATGTGTGGGTACAAGTACAGTCATATAGTACAACCACAAACTACTCGTACTGTATAATTCGGCCAAATGGGAATTCTGCAAAATGGGAAGACACGATCTGAACGAATAAAAATTAATAAAGCTTCCACTCATAGCCTACGTAGCCTAAGTGTTTCTTATAAATTTAAAATATAATACTCAAATAAAGTAAAAATAATGTTTCTTTGAATCTTTCTTTATATTGAGTTCAAAGTTAGGTAAAAATATATACTCGTATAACATATCTTTAAAAAAATTCTATAGGAACAATTTTAATTACCGGTAGTTATAATTACCGTATAACTTATGAGAGAGATGTGGTAATAGTAATAGATTAGACTAAATATAAATATGAAATAAGCAATAAGAATAATTACTTATTTTATAAAGCCAAATTAAATTGATACCTGTATCATGTTTTAAAATCATTATTTGCATTGAAGTGACTATAGCAATCTAGGTACAACTCGCATTATATAGAAAAAAATAATTAAAAAAAAGGTTATGGAAAAATGATTTAAAATTAGGCATTTAATATAAATATATTATATTCCATTATTACCGTATTAGTCAATTAACTTTGAACTAGAGTTACGAGAAATTTTACTCATTTTTAGAAATTTTGAGGCATTATTGCTATAATAATGTACAGATGGATTCTAAAACATTGTTGTGCGGTTTTCAATTTGAGAGATACAGAGTGGTCTTGGGGGGATAAAGAATGATGTTCTTTGTTGACAACCTTCTCAAACTGAAAACGCCGCCGTTAAGTTGAGAAAAAATGGCGGAGTGATTTTGAGCATTTTTCATGAATGGTTTAAAACGAGCGTTGATAACTGATAAAGGTCACGTAACATCACCGATCTTGAAAGAAAGGAAGCAGCTCCCTTTTTTTGTGCATCTCAGCTGTTATTTTGACAGCGCATAGTTTGTGATTAATTTTAGCGACGAAATTTTATCTTCTATTTTTGGAAAGAGTCTAAAAATTATCTAATAATAATAAAAAAAATATGTTGCACCTAATTAAGAAAAAAATCTTTATGGAGAACATCCAGAAAAAAAAAATAAATACTCATACGGTTTTTTTACTCTCGTTAACATTTTTTCACCACAATTGTTTAAATCTTGATAAATTCTTTATGCAGCAATAATTATGGCTGTTTTTTTTTTTTCAATTACACATTTATTTATTAACATTTTAAAACGAATGAATGATTACATCTTCATAAGTAAGAGGAAAGTCCCATTATCACAAACAGAATTCCAAGTTCATGTATTATTGCGGTGATTGGCTGTGCCTGCCAGTAATTCAAATTTAAACTCTTACAAACTTGGGAATATGGAATTGGTAAAAAATGATAAGAAAAACTATAAAACTTGTCGAATTGGTAAAAACTGGTAAGCAAATTATAAAACTAACAGATAACTTACTCATTATAACCATCAGAACCAGATTCCTGGTGTAATTACTGAGGAGTTTCTCGGTATTAAAATACGTTATTTTATAGTTTTCAAAATTCTAAAAAAAAGATTTTAACCAACTTCAACGACTTGTTAATTGTTTTATTAAGCAAATTAAAGGCTGTAAATTATTATTTTTTTTGCAAAAGGCGGTAAATAGCACCTAGCGCTCGCGCTTTTCACCCTCGCTCGATACAAGCGCCAATTGCAAAAACGGTAATTTGCGGTGACTATATTTAGTAGGCCCTTTCTCCGAAAGATAAGAATGTGGTGATTGATACGATTGTTTATTGTAAATAAATAACTTATAGTTCTTTCGTTAAATTAATGTCAATAAAAGTACCACAATTGTGCTAATCAATATTGGTTATATCGAAGGAAAAAACATATTTTCATCTCTCAGCCCTCTTTTCCTTTTTGGTCACGCACACATCAACATCTCTCAGGATGATGTTGATCAACCAGGAACACACTGTAACACGCGCGAAGAAGAAGAAAGAATTAGGAAGCTGAGAAGAAGAAAATATATAAAAAAAAGGACGCAAGTTGCTCGCTGACGTCAGAAGGAAATAAAACTGGAATAATATAAACTTATATATAAGAGGGTGGGACCGTAATGTGTCAGAAAATGGCGGGAAACACATCACGCGACAACTGTCAGTTCCTTTGAAAAATGACTCTTTTCTTTTTCTTTTAGGGTGAAAAATGCTGTTATAGTTCCGATTTGCAACGATGGCGTGTGTCGAATTCCGAAACACACCATCATCGCAAATTCGAATGTTCCCCGCTGGCTTCATAAAAAGAAATGAACAGACCATTAAAACGCAACTTGCACACTTTAAAAAAGACAGTATTGATTTTTAAATTTCATTTTAAGGGGTTTTCGGAATCCAATTTTATGTATCCGTTTATAGAAAATGGCTTTAACTTTGTAATACAGGAGTATTAAATGCAATTTTTATTTTCGATTGTAAAGAAAATTACAGACTGGGCTCTAATATAAAGAAACTTTTAAATCTTATTTTAAAAACACTAGTATCAGTGAGTTACAAATGAAATAAAAAATATAATAATAGCCTTTACGTTTTTCTATCGTAAAAACACATTATTCCGTTGACATTTTCAAACTGTTGATAAATACAAGGTTATCACTGACATACTGCTGCAACTAGTTAATTTATCCGAGGCATACGTTGTTCCTTTTCCCTCATGTGGTTTCTGATGAACTCGACAAATTTTTCATCTTTTTTTTTCTATCATCATCCTTTCCTAAGTTATATATCAGAAATTTAATTTAGAATCGAAAAGCACCGATCTTTGAAAATACAGTACGTGATTTGAAAGTTTACGTAATGAATGACAACTTTCTCTATTTCACTCTGAATATTTAATTTCCTATTTAGTTTTTTTTTTCCAT
Organism: Symphylella vulgaris; assembly: GCA_034698405.1. NCBI lineage: Eukaryota > Metazoa > Arthropoda > Symphyla > Scolopendrellidae > Symphylella > Symphylella vulgaris. Next base: position 3,167 of record JAQGBM010001806.1, on the reverse strand, counting down.
CTCGGAAGCCATTCAGTTGCACCGAAATCGGATGTCAATTATTAATCGTCGCGGATGTTTACATCTTTTCGAATACTTGGAAATGTTTTTTTCTTGATCCCATATTTTTTGAAGTGGTTAAAAAAATCAAGGCCCGAAATATTATTGATGCGTTTAAATCCCGAGTCAATTTTTCACATCATTTGTAGCGATCGAGTGAAGAATAAAATGGGATTCAAAAGCATTTGCTCTCAGAAAAAACACGATCATTTATCACAAAGGACACCATTGTCGTTATGTATCACCGCAGAATTATCTCTCATTTAACGCGACATTTGACAAATTGGCGGTGAGTTACAAGTTTGATAAAAAGAGAAAGCATATCTTACCTAATTCTGCTTAATTTGACACAGGCCTACTTTTCGATTTAACCCGATTATTACGAACAATGAAACCTAATTACGACACCTCCATTGACATTAGCACTATATTATCATTTCGTTTTTTTTTTTGTCCCATAATGATATAGAGAGAACGGCGTGAGATGGTAACATAATTAAGAAACATCTGTAACGAAAATGTCACTATAACACACTATTGTCCTCGAAAACTATTATGCTGCGATACGAAAGCTCTGCTCTCTTTCGTCTGCTGCAAAAGTGCCGAAGGACTCTGTTATTGGGATGAAACCATTAACGTATTTCGAGGGTTTTGGGGTACGGAAAAATATGGAATTGGTAGTAAAACATTACCATTATTTAGTAACGTATATAGTAAAAAAAACTGTATTTTTATATAGCCTAACAGATCTAAGTATAATCTGCAGTTGAAAATCATAACCCAAAACAACGAGAAAAAAAGTATCTTGCATTAAAAGGTTTTCTTCTCAAAGGAAAAACAAATTTTTATTTATTGAACTCACTACGTATAAGAGGGAATTAATAAGTAGGCCTATTGGTAATTATACTTTTTTCCATGTATATAAAAACTTATAATCAAATACCCGGTATTTCAGAAAAAAAATTACAAATATGATTACCTGAAGATACATCTATTATACGGTTTAGCAAATAACATTAAAATAATATTTATACTTTTCACTGGAAATTTTTTTTTTTACGATTAAAACCCGAATTTTAATGTGATTTTTTTTCTGGCTTCTCTCTTTCGTTTAATATTATTTTTCATTTTTTAAGAGCATAAAAGTGCAGAGTGCAAAAAGAAACCTTACAGCTAGAAAAAAATGGCACACAACAATCGGTACGTACTCGTACTTGATTAAAAAGATAAAACTGCAGTTGAATCGCTATTTTTTCATTATTGTACAGTAAAGATTCAGATATTTCACGTATTCCGAAAAATATAAAAGAAGATTATCTAACAGGACTACAGTACAAACTGCATGAATGGTAGGTTATATTATTCAGATTTATATTTTGTTATATACTTTTTTCCCATTGAAAAAAGGAAACATGTTATAATAGCTTATGTTATAGCCTATATTTTATTTTAAAAAAGTCTTTACATTCGGATGAACTAAATAAAAGTTTAATCATATATAGGCAAGAGCTAGGTATGTATAAATCGAATAAAATAATCAAAGGTGCAAGCCATTGAAAAGCAATGGGGACGAAATTAATTGTTAAAACATTATAGGAGTTTTAACTTATAGTTAATAACTTAGATGAAACTTTAATATCTATATCCTCCCCACGAGTCTATAACTTACTCATGATTATATCGATAAAACCTTTGCAGAAATTGGGAGAATATTAAGTATCTTATACAATTTGTTTATTTAAAAAAAATCCTGTTCCTGGATTGGTAACGCTTCTCGGATTTTTGCTGGTAATAAATCCAGTCCAAGGTTTTTTGTGCTGATGCATAATAATGGTTTATCCAGCCGTAAATAAAATTCATAATATTTTTCCATCTCCGGAACTAATCTACCATAATAATAATGCAATTATAGTTCTCCATTTCAACAGGATAATATATGAAGTATAATATACGCAGTATTAAGCAAACACCCAGCCTTTCAAACCCAGCTGGTACAAGAGTGAACTGACTCGTTTTATTCCGCAAGTTGACACAGAGAATTGGAATTATTCTGAATCTGCAATGACCTAATATATAAATTTCACTTTCTTGTTCGTCTTCTTTTTTGGCAAGAAAGAAGAAATTGATATCAAATCCTTCTGAAATCTATAGAGATTGAGACAGCGTATAATGTTGTGGTATATAATGCTGTTTACTGAGTTGCAACAGCTTCGGGCCAATTGATTCGAATAAGCCTCCCGGGAGGCCTACCTTACAACTATGTTACGATAAACACAAAGGTTAAAATAAGGTTAACTTATGTAAGTAATATAAATAAGTCCATTACAGTTATACAGTTCAGTAAATATTATTTCAAGTCCAGATAAATATAACTTACTCGTATGACAAGTATAAGCTTACTGCTGCACGATATACTGTACAAGTGTACAGTATTCGTTTAGATCTTGGGGCCAATTTTATTGCACACAATCGAAGGTTCCGCACTGCTATTCGATACAGTGCATCCTATATCGCATTTATTACTGCCTATACAGTACATGAATACAACTTTACTTCAATAAACTTAAAAAAAAAAAAAACACAAAGCAAGCCACAGCAGCAGTTTAAAAATCTAATTACGAAAAAGCTGGACATTTTTACTATTTTTAGTAAAATAATTAATGCCCCTTTTTATTCCGGCTATACCCATGCAAAAGCCTGCCATGTTGCTTCTGAAATCAGAAGCGTGAGCAAGCAGGGGGAAATGGGAAGGGATCATTTTGGGTCTAACGTGATTTCAATGGTCAATCAAAGACCATCAAACACGTGAGGACCTGAAGCCCCTGAACTTAACGAACTGCATGGAGATTGCATGCCTATATAAACACCCCGGCCTGTATACACCTACACTTTACAAACTATTTATCTTTTGTCGAGATGATGACTATGTGACGTGATTGGCTGTCTTAATACTTTTAGTATGTATGCATTGTATACCGTATACTCTTTATACAGAATACAGAATAAATTGGTTTTCTAAAACTGACTGACGTTTTTAATTTTCAATGTTCTTAGTATACCGTATAGTAAGAATAAGTTTCAAATTTTCTTCTTTCGATTGCGGATAATTCCCTATTATACAGTTTATA
>JAQGBM010001805.1:0-10090 GCA_034698405.1 Symphylella vulgaris | reverse complement strand
TAAGGGAACGGATTACGAAAATGCCAATTATGTATTCCTATTGGTTTTATTTTTCAAAATGTCAATACCATTGCACAAATAAAACCAATAGGAATACATATAATTGACATTTTCGTAATCCGTTCGCTTAACTTCCCCCCCCCCCCCCCACTTAAATACGGGACGGCATGTTACGCCCTTCGCCAGTGCGGCTTATAAATTTCGGTTTTTTGCGGTAGGCTAATTATGTTTTATAATTTTATTTTAGTCGGGCTGCTGTTTGGGTAGGTCTACTTGTCTACTAGGCTAACTACAGAACTACTTAACAGAATAGAAGCCCCATTATTCTTAAATTATATACCGTATGTGTTGTGATTCTTGTGAATGACTAACGGTAACGGTACATTATAACTACATACTTTGTACAGAAGTGTTTACATTAAACATGTGATTTTTCCTTATTCAATCCACTGAAGTCTAAACTACTGTAAGTTAGTTTAGGCTAGCACAGTTCTAAATAAGTGATTACGGTATTAATAATGAAAAATTCCACTTTAGCTTCAGAGTGATTAAATTTAGGCCTATATGTTACATAGAGCTCAAATATTAAATTATTAAAATCCGGACAATCATAATTTTGGTGACTTGCTAAACTGTTTGTTAATTACTTTTTTAGTATATATACTAAACATCATAGCCTATATTTCCATAATTCAGAAAATTGTTTATCCAAACTGCCATAAAATTGAAAATATTATTGTGGTAGTCTAGCGAAAATATAAGCTACATTATAAATTAAATAATTTGTTGACATGATAAACTGAGTGAAAACTGTTCAAATAAAATGTTGTACCGGTACGGTACTTCAAAATAATCAGCTAAATTCTGACGTTGTATTAAAATATAACTCTGCGGCATATTGAAGTTTAGATTGCGTGATTACTCCTCTAACCTATATCTGTATGAATACGAATCATAGATTTCTTTCTATAAACTGCCTAGGCCTATCAATAAAATGCATTCAGGATGCGATCATTCTGCATAATTTTTCTTTCATTTTATATGAAAGCGTACTGACTCTGAGTTGCTTAGAAAAACCTAATATTTTCATTTCCTTTATTTAATGCTCTATCAACGATCAAATAGCTTTGAAATAACATAATTTCGCTTGTAAAAGAGTAGAGCTATAAATAATACTAGCCTATCTGACCTAAGTAAATTACGAATGATAGATAGTAAATATTAGAATAAAAAAGTAAAAATTTTACTTGGGAAATTTATTAAATTTATTGGTGGGTGTGTTAATTCCGAGTTTGTACTGTACACACCACTGGCCGGAGTGTGTACAGTACACTGTGACAGTAGGCTACAGCCCGTAAAAAATTTCGGGGATGGGTGGTCTTGTTTTTTTCTTGTTTTTTTTTTTTTTCGTGGAAAAATCTTATTTCCCCCATTTCAGAAGGAATTAACCCATAAAACCGCCCCCTGGAGCCGGCTCTAGCTACACGGGGCCTCAGGCTCAGGCCCAGCTGAAATAGGCCGGCAGCTTGGCAGTTAATTGGCAGAGGTTGCGAACTTATTTAAAGCAACGTTGGCGGTTCAAATTCCGGAAGAGGCTGGTAAGAATATCTGGTGAGCGAATTTTTTTTTCTAACTGCTGCTCTTACGGATGAGAATTCAAACAACTAAGTTAGGTCCCCCCCCCTAGTAAATATAACCCAGAACGTTGCTATTTTAAAGAACCCTTATGTGATGACTGATGATTACCCAGACTCGAGCTCGACTGTAAATTTTTTTTTCTACGGAAATGATAAGTCTTATTGAACATTTATAAAACAGACCTATAAGTTAACTCTTAATTAACCTACGGTATTCCATTTTAAATAATATTTTATAATCATTGGTCTGGCCTATGTCTGGCTAGATGCCCAAGGATATCAATCATTCAGACTTTTGAAAAACGAAAACTTATTAAATTTATACAAATAAATAAAAACTTGCAGACCTCTAACAGAATCTACCTACTTCAAAATAAAACAAAAACCTTGCTGACGGAGACACCATTTTTCTTGCACGTCCGATTTCGGATATCCGATAAAAAACACACACGCATGGATGCAATTGCAATTCGATTTTGGTCAGAGTTAGAAATATTGCGCCTTCGGGTTTGGCTAACTTACTGTAGGTATAAGCAGTGCAATACCTTTTCACGTTTGACATTTATAAATATATATGAAGTGTGCAAGTGTTGACATTTTCTTTGCGATCATAAAAAAATGACGCGAGTTATGCACGCTGCACAGTTCATGAAGATTTACTGCTTGCACACAAGATGAACCACTTACGTTAATGTAGTGGAAATCTTTAATCAGTTATGCTACGTACGCATAACTTACCAAGAAAGTATACCTGCAAGCTATTTTGATGAAAAAAGAGTAAAAATAGACAAGGTCTATACAGAATAACATGAGAAAAAAATCCATAACCTAGCCAGGTATCAAAAATACCGTAACATTACGGATACGGAATAAAGGATCATTCTGTAGAACTTTCTAACCCGTTGAGGTTCGAATTTCCTTCGAGGAATTTTTGGGATGGCCCACACCCAAAATCCCCGAACTGACGGCTCTTTCTGCTAAGCTTTTTTAAACCAATTATGACGTCCCATGTAGTCCCAGTCTTGCAGCTCTGCGCGTAAAAGACCAGGCCTCAAAGGGTAATATATTTCGTAAATCCTACGATTGATAATTGATTGGTAGGCTACCCTTACAAGGAAAATTGGTCCAGAAAGGTGTTGAATGTTTGCATTCCCTGAGTGTAGGGCTTAGCCTTGAAGTTGAGGCTCAGTTTTAAAATGTTATAAATAGCCTACCCTTTGATTCTTTGCCTATAGTTATTGACTTATTGTGTAAGGTTAAAAGACCTCTCAGTGGAAATAGTAAAATCGTACTCTTGCAAGCAAAATGAAACGTGTGCAAAGAGCTGGAAAGCTAATTTTCTGGAATCGTTTTTGTCCTAGGTAGCCTAGCCGGAATAAGAATAAAATAAAGCTCATACTAACTATCCCCCGAATTAGAGGAGCTTACGCTTATTGATGCGTTACAATAAACATAATTATGCCGTATTGCTATTACTTCATATTATGAACGAATGAAATAGTAGGAAGTATATTTTTGGACACAGGACATTGCGTGGTTACGTCAGTTAGCCTTCTTACCCCGCGCCCTTGAGCTTATGGATGGAACCGTTGATAGATCAATACCAGCATAGCTGCTGCGTACAACTCTATAATATTATAGTTTTGAGGCCAAAATACGTCGACTCAAAATCTCTCTCAGTTGCTTGCAGTACGTGCATGCATGAGCTAGCTGCTGACATTCATACCGTATTTTGCAGAGTAGTGTGTATTACAAACAAGCCCTTGAATTTACGTTTTGTTTGAACAGTAGCCTATGTATTACTGTTTAAAAATAAACCCATTCTGAATATTAACAATTCCAATATCTCTCTTTAAAAACATAGCCTAGATAAGAAAGAAGTAAACAAACACTGCAAAAAAAGAGTCAAACATTAACTGCATGCAATTTAAGGAGCTGGCGATGGTTTTGAGGTACTGTACCAATTAAAGATCCCAGTTAAAAGGTTGAAAGTTTGGATCTTTGTCGAAGAATTTTAGGATGAGAAATCTTTAAGATAACGGGTCTTTCTGGTTTTTAAAGGGACTTTCGTGTAGAGAGATCCCTCCGCTCTCAAAAAGGTGCAATAAGGTGCCCTTTTTAGGGCACTGGGAGGTCAGGATCTCGGGCAGCTGTGATAATTAGCATTATAAAGCCAAGGACATTTAACCTCTCTCTGGGGTAAAATCTCCTTGATAAAGCATTAGTCCTGATTCTCCTGAAGTCATTGTTTGTAAAAACATAACAAAATGGGTGTGCATGGAAGTTGGAAGCTTCATTTTGCGAGCACATACGGTAATAGGCCTGCCTTGGACTTTACGAGAACAAAATACCGAGTTACTCGTATTTATGTTCAGTTCTCTCTCACCCGGAAAAGCATGTTAATTATTCATCACCCACCTTTTGTTTATAATGTGTGATGATTAATGAGCTTTGCTGGCTACCTCTTTTTTTCCCAAATTGAAGGTTATTTAACTTATTTTTATTATTGTACCGCTCCGTAAATAAGAATATATAATTAATCATAGGATTAATCAGAATCATGATCAGGGATTTCCTCGTAATCCCTAGGTTCTGGGTTTTCTATCGATCAATACCTCAATTTTCCATTATCATCATCCATTAGTTGGTTTTGCAGTTTTGCATCTTTCAACGATATCTCAGCCTCCGCACAAACTTTATCAATATCTTCCCATATCGCTTGCCCTTTTTCTAGCTTCATCCCATGAGCCCCTTTGTGTAGAACTCAAGCAATTAAGCACGATTGATCTTAGTTGTACCATGGTTGTACACAAAGTACCTTTTACTTGAAAGCTACCTTTAAATCTAAAATAATTTTAACTTATTGCTTAATACTGTAGTTAAAAATTACGAATATATAACTTACTAACTGACGTATTTTTGTTTGTTTCAGATCTGATACATTGTACAAATGAACCTAATGTGTCTATCCCACAACTGGCCAACCTGTTGATAGAAAGGACTCAGAATGCCAGCTGGGTTGTAGTTTTTAAAGCTCTTGTCACGGTCCAACACCTCATGTGTTATGGAAATGAGGTACCTATAAAGTTTAATTTTTTTAAAGTTACCAACCAAGGCTATGTCTTCTAATTTACCGTAATTTTAATTAATTAATTTTTTGCTTTCAGAGATTTACTCAGTACTTGGCGTCAAGCAATTGTAATTTTCAGCTGAACAATTTTATTGACAAAACAAATGTTCAAGGTGGGTACTGTTTTAAAAATAAAAATAATCTGTTCAATGTTTACGTTTTCAATCTGCTGTTAATATTTTTTTAATATAAAATTGTTTATATTACCAATAAAGTATGATATATTGTTGTAACTAATAAAAATGTCAGATTACGTTACACAACTCTGTTCAAACTAAAGTTTATACAGGCTTTATCTTGTAGCTACTGTGGGGGATAAAGTAACTGTGTTTCCTTGTTTGAATGCTTATCAGAGAACATCCGTTCTCGAATTCCTGCAGAAATAGGGGGAGAGGGTAGATGGGTCGTAGGTTATCGTAGATAAAAAGGAAGTTAAAAGTTGGAACAATATGCGATTGCAAGGGGGAGCGGGTATCGGAGTTCCGGATGTCTGTACCTGTAGAGTGTAGACCACGGTACACAACACCCATACCGTGGTGTAGACCCTGCTGGGATTAGAACCTCTTTGACTCGTGAGGTAAAATTCCCGGAGTAGGGAAGGCTCTTGGTAGCCCCAGTGTTTCAGCTGTTAGCGCGCTTGCCTCTGAATCTGGATGGTCCGCTGTTCAAACCGCGGTCTTGGCAGGGTGAGTGAAATTCTTGAACTGGCGGCTCCATCGGATGAGACTAGAGTTTAACCGAGGTTTTGTGTAGATCCCCTTGCTCTCTGCACGTTAAAGAACCATCATAAGGGTTTGTAAATCCTGTCCCTGAGGGAAAATTCAAATATCACACCGTCGTCGGGTTGTGACCTTCGTTGTCGCTTACCGCGACGTTAAAAAATCAAATCAACAAACAATATACCATAGAGGTAATTCTAATCATTACAAGGCTCTGGTAAATACAGCGAGGTTGTCAGGCATATATTTTAATTTATGGTACCTAACAAAAATTTACCTTAGCACAGTGTATAAAAAGAATTTGTATATTTTTGTTTTCTATCTTTCTGGCGTGTTACCAAACCATAGGGCAAGGTAATTATCGTAGATGTTTAGTCCCAAATACCCCGTAATTTAAAATCAATGTAATTAAAAATGTATTAGTGTCACACCTATATATGTTTTAGTAATTTACTATAGTCAACTTAGAGAAATTCCCCCAAAATTTACTTTAGTTGTGAATAAAAAAGGAAATGTAAATCTCTTTTTGTGTTTCTATCTTACTGGCGTATTACCATACCATAGTGCAAGGTAAATATCGTAGTTTATACAGCGAAACCTCGATTTTATGCTTTCCAGTTATTCCCGTTCCTGATACCATTCGATTCCTTAGTCCCTACATAAGTTTTCGGGTTTTATATTTATGGCCCTTGAGATACATAAAATCGAGACTTCACTGTAATGTGTTAGCCCTTAAAAAGTGTAATTTAACGTAAACTATTTTGGAATAATTATTAAAATTAAAACATTTATTACAGCTGGCTATGACATGTCAACATTTATCAGAAGATACTCTAAATATTTAAATGAGAAGGCTCTCTCCTACAGAACTCAGGCCTTCGATTTCTGCAAAATTAAGAGGGGGTAAGTAACTTTAAATTATGTTTTCCATATTTTTACCCTGATTAATATGTCCCTAATTGATTTGTTTAGGAGTGAAGGTGTATTGAGGACCATGAATGCAGAGAAACTCGTAAAAACGATACCAGTCTTACAGAACCAAATGGATGCCTTGTTAGAATTTGATGTAATTGTTATTTTTTTTACAAATTTTGTTCTAATAAATATTTTTTTTAATTAATAAAATTCTGATTTATTGTAGTGTACAGCAAATGATTTGACGAATGGAGTAATAAATGCTGCCTTCATGCTACTGTTCAGGGATCTAATACGCTTGTTTGCGTGCTACAATGACGGAATTATTAATTTATTAGGTGAGTTTTATAAGGCCCAATTTAATTATGAAAAAACAGGGGCCAAGAACACTAACCTAATTTTACATATTTATTACAGAAAAATACTTTGACATGAATAAGAAGATGTGTAGAGACGGGTTAGATATATATAAAAAATTTCTTATTCGTATGGATAGAGTAGCAGAATTCTTAAAAGTAGCTGAGGTAAGTTAGAATTTTCTCTTTCTTCATCAGTTATATCTAGTGAGTGACAATTTTTGTATTTCTTTTTTTTAACAGGCGGTGGGCATAGACAAAGGTGAAATACCAGATCTTGCAAGGGTAAGATAAGCCATTTTGGAATATTGTATTTAAAAATTTCCAGAACAGGTTGTGGGTTCGAATTTCAATATGTCAAGACCGGTAGGGATTTTTGGGATAATATTCTTTGAGCCCACTCTTTCTGATGAGAGAGCTTTAAAATCTAAAGAGTCCCGAGTATATCCTTTTAGAAAGCTGCGTATAGAGCAAATAAGAAAAGGCTCATTCTCTGGCATCGTTTGCAGAAATATGCAGTTAAAGCAAAATAAAAGCAATACTGTAAAACAAATTAAATGTTAAATTTATTATTAAAACGGTTACTGTTTGAGTGTTTGTACTAAGGTTAATATTTAATTGAAACATAAATTATTTGATTTTATTGTTTAATAAATAATATATTTTTCGTTGTGGATTACATTTAGGCTCCTAGCAGTTTACTAGAAGCCCTTGAGCAACATCTAGCTGCCCTAGAAGGACGAAAAATCACTGGTCCTACAACCCCTACTCAGGCCAAGTATGTTTTTTTGCAGCTTTATCCATTTTTCTAGCATATTGCATGGTATAAAATGCAAAATCTAAATGCAATTTTATTAGTTAAATCACATCAGTTTAGATAAGTTAAATTATATTTTTAATTGCCATAAATAAATACATTTTACACATGATCATTACTGTATTATGCTACAATTAAGATTTTTATTATGCTACAATTATTTGAGATGTACACATTACACTTAATACTCCGTAGAGGGTAGCTTATGTTATACTTTAGTTAGCATTACGAGTATGTATTGTACTGTATTATCCTTGCATTAGAATATAATTATCTTCGTCAATAGTTCGTTAATTTATCTACATTATTATGTTTATGTTTATTTTTACCTATGCTAGTTAGAGTTACTTAATTTATGTTATTTTGATTTTCATGTGATCCTGTTGCCTTCCTCTTACCCTGCTTGCGTCAAAAAAAAATTATTTTTATATTTAAATCATCGCACTGGATGGATCTCCTTGCAATCCTTGCATGTATATTGTTTTAAAAATCTATCATTCAGTCATAAACCGATAAATAGTGGGATAGTTTTGCCAAACTCAGTGAAAAGTGCCGTAATTGCATTGAGCAGTACAAGTAATGCATTTGGGACGGCGGCGGCGAGCAGTAATAACGGCGAACTCAATGGATTCTCTTCGTCCATGGACGATGGTCTCAAGAAGAAAATTCTGGAAGAGGAGCAAGCGGCACTAAATCAGCACAAAGTAAGTTATGTTTTTATTTATTATCATTATTAAAATTGTAGTAATATTAAATTATTCTCCTTTAAAATTACAGTATTTAAAAATTAATTATTAACAAAATTTTCAGTGTAAAAATAACATTGATAAAAACGTTTCCAATGAGGTAAGCATCAAGAATATTCGTTACCTAAGAGCTGATATTTTTAACATTATTTTAATAAGAGAGCAAAATTAACAAGGGTATTCAAGGCTATTTTTGAAATTATATATTTCAGCTGTAAAGGATATTGATACTTAACATTCTTGGAAAGGGTTTTTATCCGTAGTTTATTAACATAAAATAACTAAGAATAAAGTTGGGGATATTAGAACTAGATCACATTATTTTTAAGTATAACTCTTGCAGAGAAATTTTGGGGGCCTAAATTTGGTACTAGGTATTTTTATGGTAATTTATTTGTTCCCAAATTACATGTAATTTAAAATGGTACCGTAATAAAATAAACCTTGCCCTTTTAATTATCAGTGCTTTACTTGAATTTTTGTTGTTTTCTTTCTATTTATCCCAATATCTGGTCTGCTATTATCATTTATAGCAACAGGTAAACGAGTTTATATTCATAATTAAACAAAACAATAAATAATATGCTTAAAAATAACAAAAATTTAATCCGTCTTTCACAGACTGTTTTGGCCATTATTTGCTTATTTTATTATTATTTAACATTTAATATATAATTTAATTGGACGAGATAATTAATTAATGACACTTCCCTCGTAACAAAAACGAATTTTAACCCAATTTTAGGAACGCCGATTGAAGGAGTTAGCTGAATCTCCAGTGGGTAGTGGATCCACTAATCCATTTTTGAGCAGTGGGGGAAGTGGGGAGCCCGTCATGGACTTGTTTGGAGGGTCGGCGATGACGCAATCAGAGTAAGTGCATCCATTTGCCTCCCCTGGAGACTTTACATTTAAAAATACTGTATAATTTTTTTTAGTTCGTCCAGAGCAAGTGACGATCTGTTATGTTTGGCAAATAATCCGTTTGCCGATGGAGGTGAAGGCCATCATCAACAGCAGCAAGTACATCAACAGCCTGCGGCGGGGGCTCAACCCTTTGACCCCGCATTTTGGGGCTCGCAAAATGGTGAGACAGCTAACTTTCTAAAATCACTGTTTATTGATCCACTCACGTTATAACAGTTTAATTGTTAACGGATAATATATCCCCGCCTTCAATCTGGATTAATTAATTACATTGGATTAATTAATTAAATTGTTGAAAAGGGCATTTATTATTGTCTTCAATATTAATTCAGGTAGAAGGCGAATATATCCTATAATAAATGTTATAACATGATTGAGATAATAAAATGTAGGCTAGAAATACGTACATTATGCTGCAAACCTCGCAAAACCCTTTGTTATTACTGTATTAGAATAGCCTACAGTAAAATAGCAGCGTAGTAATTTTAGAATACTGTATTCTTAGTAATATACAGTAGCATAGGGTTCTCAGCAGCCAGGGAGTCACGAAACATGAACTATAAAGTCGGGGAATTGAATTTAATATGTGTAGGGGAGAGTGGGGAGAATTGAGTCGAAGGAGACTATAGAGACAAGCCCTTTTTTTAAGCTGATAGAATAACTAGCACCCTCAACATTTTTTTCCTCTTAAGGTTGTATAGTACTAGGTCGTAACCTAATGTATTTCAATGGCAAATTTGGTTTCCCACTGTTTTCGTTAATACCAGGTCTTTCGTGGAAAACTAAAGTGTTAAACTGATGTTGGATATTGTCTCTATCGAACCCGGTTGACGAAATTTAAAA
>JAQGBM010001804.1:0-10094 GCA_034698405.1 Symphylella vulgaris | reverse complement strand
TTTCATCTTATAGAAAATCAATAAAACTTGCCCCTGATACCTGATGGTTTGCTTCCCAGCTTACCGTTTGGCCTATGATGGAAAATACTAATTATAAAAAATCAATTAGAAAATAAACATCCAGAGTTCCCAAAACAACTTAAATAAACTTCCAAACTACTATTAAAGTATGTTTTTATTTAACTTTAATTAGTTTTTACCTCCTTAACTGTTAATTAAAAATAAGTCTCTGCGGGCCCGTGAATATCACGAGACCTCTGAAACACGGCACAATAAAAACTCTGGAATTATTTTCAAGTCTTGAATTCAATTTTATATTGACAAGATACTTCTGAGGCCTTCCAACGGTAAAGCTGGATGCAGTCTTGGGATAAAACTTTTAAGAGCCTAAACCTTTGAGGAGAGTTTTGCTCTGAAAGTCCCTAGACTTGCATAAGTTAAAAACCAAAGGAAAAACTCAAAACGGCACCTATCACTGTAAATGGTGGTGGTCTAGCTGGACCCATCTTTGGGATAAGGCGAAAACCAAGGGGGCCCACTCCTAAACCGACAGAGATACAACACTCTGAGGAGGTTTTTCAACAAGCTGAAATACCCCGTCCACAAGGCACTAGCAAGCAACGCCGAGCATGGCGCAATGCTATGAAACGTAAAAGGCAGCGAAAGGGTCTTAAAGAACAGACACTAGCTCCACCTATTGCAACACGTATGCTGGAGCAGAAGGCTCGTCAACTAAAAACCAGAGCGAAAGGTCAAGCACAAGAAGCGAGAAGGTTGACAAGTCAAGAGCTCTCCCACGAATTAAAGGAAAAGAGTACGAAGAGCCTCCACGCGGCGAAAAGGTGCAAGGTACGAGCGGAATGGTACGGGAAACGCACCAACAATCCAAGTCATGCAAAAACCGTCGTAGAAGCGCGTCTTCACCTCCAAGAACAGAAAAGAATCCAGCCCCCTCTAGCGGAGACCGTCTTCAAGGATTTCAGTATTATTAAATGTATAACTTCTATCAATAAAGATTAAATAAAATAAATGAACTAATAAAAATAAATTACATGAACTAATTAAAATAAAATAAATATCAAAGAAAATAAAACAAATAATTAAAAATAATTTGAACAAGCAATTTAGTTTGCCGGTTCATTTTTTGGTCCTTCGAGCAGCCGGATTATTACAAAGCGCCATATGGGAGAATCTCATCGCCATTTTGAATCCGCATAAAAACTACCAAGTACTCCAAACCATTTCTTCCGCAAGAACACTTTCAAAGAACCTATACTTTCGATATTACAAGGACACGAAGTTTCAAGCACCTATACTTTTCAATATTACAAGGTCAGGAAGAAAAACAGGAAAATGGAGGATCTTCAACGCAAACGCGCAGCAATTAAAGGCGCATTAACTCGTCTTATAAAAGCTATCGATATTCCAATAAAATCGAAAAAAGAAATTGCCGAAATGAAAATCAACTTTGAAAACCTCGACACCATTGTGTCTAAATTCGAGGACATTCAAGATCAAATAGAAGCAATCGCCGATCCCACTCAAAAGGATCAACAAGAAACAGAGAGAGTTGAATTCGAGCAGAAAATACGATCTACAAGAGCTGAGGTACATCTAAAACTTAACCCTAACTACGGGACACTTCCAGCCAAAGAGACGAACAATACAATGCCAGCATCACAACAAACATCCACTTCCGAAGTACGGTTACCGAAAATAGAACTACCTACGTTCTCAGGAAACTACACGGAATGGACCAGCTTTCATGATTTATACTGCGTATTAGTCCATAAGAATGACAAGCTTCAGGCAGTTCAAAAGCTACAATATCTAAAAACTTGTCTGAAAGGAGAGCCGTCAAGAAAAATACAAGCATTAGCCACCACGGATCTCAACTATACGGAAGCTTGGACAATCATCGAAACCTACTATCAGAATCAAAGGCGTATTGGATCATCACATTTTCAAAACCTGCTCAGTCTACCTCAAGTATCATCGGACAATCCGAAGCTAAGACAACTCTTAGATACATTCATGGAGAATACGAAAGCTTTAGAAGTTCTCAAGGCAAACACTTGGAATAACTTCATCGTACATCTACTAACAGAAAAACTGGATCCTGAGAGTAGAAAATTATGGGAAATGTCTTTGACAAGCAACAACTTCCCACAAATAAAAGAATTAGAAGATTTTATCTACAAAAGATGTCAAGCCATCGAACTTAGCAACATTGGAAACAACAAAAAGCCGTCTATTCCAAGGATTGTTTTACATTCAAAGCCTGAATATCAAAACAATTACAACTGTCCCATTTGCAGAGGACATCACAGGATTAACAACTGTGGACAATTCTTGAAATTAAATCCAAAAGAAAGATACAACTTAGTCAAAGAAAAAAGACTCTGTATCAACTGCTTATCAACAGATTCTCATCGAGTTCCAGATTGCAAAAGCGGGCAATGTAGAACGTGCGGCAGCCTTCACCACACGCTTCTGCACTTTGACCCCAGAACATCAGCACCGGTCGTCACACATACGTGTACACCTGCTAACATCATTCTGCCAACTGTCCAACTTCAAGTCAGAATGAATAATCAATCGTTGACATGTCGCGCTTTACTAGACACCGGAAGTCAAGTCAATCTTATCACTTCCAGTCTGTGCAGATCACTCAAGGTAAAGCCGAGTCCAACGAATTCGCCTATAATGGGCATCGGTGAATCAAACACCACTTCAAGAGGGAAAATCACAGCTACTATAGCGTCCCTACAGACTGCATATCAGTCGAACATTGAAGCATTCGTCATGGAGCACATTACTACGCCTCTTCCGAATGTTCTCAACTCCAACATAAAACTCACTTCTTGGGAGCGTAACCACTTGGCCGATCCAAGCAACGGACCACCAATGAAGATAGATCTACTTCTAGGGATTACAACCTTTATGGAAGTCATTCGTTCACAACAATTCATCGGGTCACCATACCTATTAGATACCGAGTTTGGACTTGTCATGGCAGGACAGCCCATATCTCAATCAGCACTTTCAAAGCCATTAGTCCACTGCACTACGCTCTTGGAAGATCGCATCCAGCAGTTCTGGAAATTAGAAGAAGTCCCTCAAAAATTGGTTTTCACACCAGAGGAACAACAATGCGAAGATCATTATCTACGCACACATGAACGACTAACTGACGGTCGATATCAAGTTCGCTTACCTTTTCGAACGATGACGCCACAGCTCGGTTCAAACAAGCAACAAGCTGTACGACGTTTTCAACTATTGGAGACCAAACTCCAAGGAAACTCCACTCTGCACAAGCAGTACGATGCCTTTCTACAGGATTATGAGCAACTAAATCACATGCAAAATGCACATCGCTCTCTATCAGAATCATATTATCTTCCACATCACGCTGTACTTAAAGAAAATAGTATCAGCACAAAACTTCGAGTAGTTTTCGACGCTTCAGCTAAATCCAGTACAGGAACAAGTCTGAACAAGGAGCTACTAGTCGGGCCTACTGTTCAACCCGAATTAACAGATATTTTGCTACGGTTCCGGAAAAATCCCATCGGATTAACCGCGGATATTACAAAAATGTACCGTCAGATACTGGTACACCCGGACGACCGACAATATCAAAAAATCATCTGGAGGAAGAATACACAAGAGCCTATGCAAGAATTCGAATTATCAACAGTCACCTACGGGACTGCCTCAGCGCCATACTTGGCCACACGGACATTGGTCCAATTAGCCCGGGACGAAGAGAAAAATTTCCCTCTCGCCTGCGGCATTCTTCAAAAAGATTTCTATGTAGATGATTGCGTTTCCGGATCGAAAAGCATTCCCGAAGCAAAGTCTACGCAACAACAACTACAAACTCTTCTTCTACGAGGAGGATTCAGCCTTTCCAAATGGGCATCAAATTCCAAAGAAGCACTTTCAAATGTTTCTGAAATTCATCCTGATACACAAGTACCTGTTCTCGGTATGATGTGGGATACAAGCAAAGATACACTTCACAGACAGCAACGAAACAAAGGAAATCATAAAGTCATTACAAAACGACTAGCCTTGTCTGAACTTGCTACAATCTTCGATCCATTAGGTCTGGTTGCACCTATAACAATTTCTGCAAAAATCTTCATCCAGCAATTATGGCTTAGCGCAAAAGCCTGGGACGAAGCATTACCAGACGACTTGCTTATACAATGGTCTCAAATCCAGCAAAGTCTCAACGAAGCACATTTAATCAACAACCCAAGATTCCTCTCCATAAATCCAGAAGACACGTTCGAACTTCATGGATTTTGTGACGCTTCCGAGAAGGCCTATGGAGCTGTAATATATCTCCGCGCCAAACGTCAGGACACCAATCAGATCAGCATCATATGTGCAAAATCACGGGTTGCTCCTTTAAAATCTATCAGCTTACCTCGCTTGGAGCTATGTGGTGCAGTCTTATTAGCTCAACTTCTAAACTACGTTCGAATAACGCTAGAAGTTCCAATCGAAACTATCTACGCCTGGACTGACTCAACCGTAACGTTACAATGGTTACAAGGAGAACCACGTAGATGGAAAACTTTCGTGTCCAATCGAGTTGCCACAGTTCAAGAACTCATCCCACCGTCACAATGGTGCCATGTCAAGGGAAAAGACAATCCCGCCGACCTCGTCTCCCGAGGAGTTACTTCAGCTCAACTCGCGGAACACACTGTGTGGAAACAAGGTCCACCATGGTTACAAACATGGTCGGGTCCAGAACCGTTCTCACCGGTCATTGACAGCACTGCACTAGTGGAAGTCAGAGCATTCGTATGCCGAGTTCGTGCAACAGTAGACTATACTTGGTTTAAGAGGTGGTCAACATGGACAAAACTCATTCGAATCACAGCATGGATGCTTAGATTCATCAACAATCTTCGACACAGGAATCGTAACATTGGAGACCTGACGGCTGAAGAATTAAATTACGCAAGAAACACACTATGTTTCTTGGTACAACACGAGTCATATGCTATGGACATCGATCAAATTAAAAACGGGCAATTAAGTCCCAAATCATCGCTCATTTCATTGCATCCATTTCTGGATCCAAACAACTTATTACGCGTCGGCGGCAGATTGGAAAACTCTAACTTACAATTAGACACAATACATCCTATAATCTTGCCCGCTAACCACTTTGTTACCAAATTAATAATTAAACACGAACACGTTGTGAATTGTCACGCTCAAACAACTTCGTTATTAGCTAGTCTTCGACAGAGATATTGGATTCCTCAAGGAAGATCTGTCGCACGACACATCATCCATGCCTGCCACCCATGTTTTAAGGCAAAGAAAGAAACAATTAATCAACTTATGGGTAATCTTCCTCAAGCAAGAGTAAATATACCAAGTAGACCATTTATGCACTGTGGTATCGATTACGCAGGTCCAATCACCCTTCGAACCAAAACAGGAAGAGGAAGACCTATAACCACACGTGGCTACATAGCATTATTCATATGCCTTAGTACAAAGGCAATACACCTGGAAGCAGTCAGTGAACTCTCAGGTAATGCATGCCTTGCAACAATTCGTCGATTCTCTGCAAGACGAGGATGGCCTTCGGACTTTTACAGCGACCAAGGAACCAACTTCAAAGCAGTTGCTACATGCATCAGCCAACAGGTCACCGCAGACCCTGAGCGTCCTGTTAAATGGCATTTTAACCCCCCTTCAGCTCCACACTTTGGCGGTCTATGGGAAGCGGGTGTAAAAAGCGTCAAAACGCACCTCAAACGAACACTAGGAAATGAAGTTTTAACGTTTGAAGAACTATATACAGTACTAACACAAATAGAGGCTATCCTCAACTCAAGGCCATTATGCGCCCTATCAGACGATCCTTCGGATCTCAATAATTTAACACCTGGACATTTCCTCATCGGAGCTCCGTTAACCACTCATCCAGCGCCGGACATAGTGAATACCGTATCCAACCATCAACGATGGAAACATTTGCAAAACCAAATAAAAACCTTTTGGTCTCGATGGCAGAAAGAATATGTCACTTCTCTTCAGCAGCGACCAAAATGGAGGATACCTCAAGCAAATCTAAACGTTGGAGACCTGGTAATTATCAAGGATGATAATCTACCACCTACTTCATGGAAAATGGGTCGAATTCTACAAGTGCACCCAGGTAAAGATGAACTCGTCAGAGCCGTTACTCTTCGGACAAACAACGGAGAACTCCAACGTCCCATCCACAAGCTATGCCCCTTACCACAACACTGTTGAAGACATCTCTTCAAGGGAAGCGGGATGTTCAGGATTGAACAATTACTTCTTTTACGTATTAATTAAATAATTAAACTAATTAAAAAATATTAGCATTTATATAAACATTTTCTACATAAATAATAATGTACTTTTTCATCTTATAGAAAATCAATAAAACTTGCCCCTGATACCTGATGGTTTGCTTCCCAGCTTACCGTTTGGCCTATGATGGAAAATACTAATTATAAAAAATCAATTAGAAAATAAACATCCAGAGTTCCCAAAACAACTTAAATAAACTTCCAAACTACTATTAAAGTATGTTTTTATTTAACTTTAATTAGTTTTTACCTCCTTAACTGTTAATTAAAAATAAGTCTCTGCGGGCCCGTGAATATCACGAGACCTCTGAAACACGGCACAATAAAAACTCTGGAATTATTTTCAAGTCTTGAATTCAATTTTATATTGACAAGATACTTCTGAGGCCTTCCAACGGTAAAGCTGGATGCAGTCTTGGGATAAAACTTTTAAGAGCCTAAACCTTTAAGGAGAGTTTTGCTCTGAAAGTCCCTAGACTTGCATAAGTTAAAAACCAAAGGAAAAAACTCAAAACGGCACCTATCACTGTAAATGGTGGTGGTCTAGCTGGACCCATCTTTGGGATAAGGCAAAAACCAAGGGGGCCCACTCCTAAACCGACAGAGATACAACACTCTGAGGAGGTTTTTCAACAAGCCGAAATACCCCGTCCACAAGGGACTAGCAAGGACCGCCGAGCATGGCGCAATGCTATGAAACGTAAAAGGCAGAGAAAGGGTCTTAAAGAGCAGACACTAGCGCCACCTATTGCAACACGTATGCTGGAGCAGAGAGCGCGTCAACTGAAGACCAGAGCGAAAGGTCAAGCGCAAGAAGCGAGAAGGTTGCCAAGTCAAGAACTCTCCCACGAGTTAACGGAGAAAAGTACGAAGAGCCTCCACGCGGCGAAAAAGTGCAAGGTACGTGCGGAATGGTACGGGAAACGCACCAACAATCCAAGCCATGCAAAAACCGTCGTAGAAGCGCGCCTTCACCTCCAAGAACAGAAAAGAATCCAACCCCCTCTAGCGGAAAGCGTGTTCAAGGACTTCAGTATTATTAAATGTATAACTTCTATCAATAAAGATTAAATTAAATAAATGAACTAATAAAAATAAAATAAAATAATTAGCAAAAAATAAAAACAAATAATTAAAAATAATTTGGACAAGCATCTTTTAACGTGCCGGTTCAAGAGGGGAGCAACTTCCGGGGGGGCCGCAGTTCCAAAGTGGGCCCGGAGTCTCAAAAGGGGCCCGGGCTTGGGAGTTTTTAACTCTGAAAATTAAGTGTTTAAGAGAGGAGGTGCCCGAATCCCAGAGAAATTAGCTAAAAAATACTTTAAAAAGCTCAAAATTTGACTAGCATGCCAAAATAATTTCGTCTGTGGCGCCCCCATAGGGGTTGAGGGGATATCGCATAATATTTTTTGCTAGGGGACCCGTGCTGGCTCTCGACGCCCCTGCTTGAACTGTATAGTGCCTTCACGCAAATCTCTTTTTATTTATTATTTAACGTCGGCCTAATTCTGCTACTTAGGCTAAACACCGACACCAGGGGATGAGCCTTCACCACCTTCCTGGGCCAATTTTGAAGCTCAGGGACAGGATTTACAGACCTGTATGAGGGTTCTTTAAGCAGTGCAAAGGGGATCTACACGGGACCTCGGTTTTAAACTCTCATCCGAAGGAGCCGCCACCCAAGAAATTTTCTTATTCTAAAATTTCTACCGACCTCGTCCGGGTTTGAACCCCCAACCTTAGGGTCTGAAGGCGGGCACAGGGCGGGTACGTTACCTCTAGACCAACGGAGCCGGCAAATCTCTTTTACCGGCCGCGAGGGGGGGCGTATAAAATTGCATGTTCCCGCGATCACAGCGCCACAAAATCCCGGGAACCGCGGAAGCTCGTAAATTTCGGAATATCATCATTTCTGGGAGTATAAAATCATTCCTTGATTTACTCCTGATACATAATATTATACGTTTTAAGGGGGAGAAAATTTATTATTATAATGTTTCATCTGATTTTTATCCAACAACGTTGTCGGCGCTACAATAAATATAATAAAGGAACGAAAATTAGCCCAAAGGGACCTCCCCCCGCGAAAACAGAAAACTATAGGCGCCCCTAATAATATTATTATTAAAAAATTTTAAAGATATTTTTAATAAAATTTCAATCAAGCGAAAAATATTTTGTAATGTTTTTCCTAATAGTTAATACGAAAAGTCTCTCAGAGAGGGATGAGGTTGACAAGAATTATATTACCGGTAAAAGCGTCTCACTCACTTGTTACGAATTCCTATTTTTTTCTTGGTTGCCGCACAAGTATGAAATAAATGATTCGTTAACAAAGTATTCATATAATTTTTAATCAGAATAAGTTAAATTAATCATATTTTATTTAAAATATCAAATCACATAATGAATAAAAGGGGGAAATTAAATGTTTTAATATATATGTAACAAGATAATAATCAACGGCGCTCATCACAACAAACTTCGGGAAAAGTGGCAACCCCTGCCAGAGAAGTGCAGCTCACATCTCGAAGTGGGGCATTTCATTGTTTACTGCGCCTTTGTCCTTAAACAACAACATTCTTTAGTTTATTTTAAATATTTTACTATACGATTAATAATTATTACGAGATATTGCAGTCAAGAAAAGAAAAGAAATTTTTTATTCCGACCCAATATAACAACAATCGGGTCAGAGCTGGTCTGTCTGATCTAAGGCCGGGTGAAGACGAGGATACAAAATCGTGTTTTCTGCGGAACTCAAAACGAGGTGGCCGGAATAGCTTCGAAAAACATTTTAAGTTCGAACGGAATAAGTTCGCCAATTTTAACTTCGAACGGACGTAATTTCGAAACAAATTCGATAAAAATCGAATATTATCGAATTTGTTTCGAAATTACCCGTTCGAAGTTAAAATTGGCGAACTTATTCCGTTCGAATTACTTAAAATTTTTCGAAGCTTTTCCGGCGACCACTCAAAATACCGGTGTTTTCCCATCCCATATTATACTATAGGAAAGCTTTTCGTGACGAATAAGAACTCGCCACAGCAGAAAACACGATTTCGTGATGTCCGGCCTAAAATCGAAAGCTACTTCATAACATTATTATTCGAGAGGTGGTCGAGGTTATAAAGGCAAAAATAATAATTTACTTTCTATTATGTTATTCCAGGTACCGGTACTCGTAAATATTATAAAGATTGTCATTGATAATAAATTTCGATCAGTTTCTCTCGTACCAGTTCAATACTTTTTAACTTCTCGACGACTAACGAAAAAGGGTCATAAATTAAAAGGTAGCGGCTAGACATTAGAGAGAAAGTATTATTTACTTTTATTAAAGTAGAAGTTTAAAAAGCGTCTGCATAAGAATGCAGTTTAACAATTTCTACGTCCGTGTCGTCTAGTTTTTTTCTTTTTTCTTAATTCCTAGACGCGGGTCGGCAGTTTCTTCAAACACAGTTAGTTACAAAGTTCGCCTGAAGGACATCATTCATTATACGATAAAATACCGGTATTATACGTTCATTAAGAAGCGTACTACCTTTGCCTCACACTGGCCTCACGTAAATGTGCGAATTAAAGACGCTCGTTCGCACGTATTACTTTCTATCCTCGTATAAGAAAAGTGTTTGCTCTTAGCTTGAAGCCTGTATAATTCCGAGCAGGCTTTCTGACAGGCGCGGATTTAAAGGGGGGGGGGGGGGGGGG
>JAQGBM010001803.1:0-10094 GCA_034698405.1 Symphylella vulgaris | reverse complement strand
TTGATCAACAGCTCGGGTTTTTTGCACAACACAGCGGGTTTGACGATTATCAGAACGGGTATACGTTTACCCCCCTGAAAGGGGGGAATTTCAACTTTTCAGAATGGGAAATTTACCTCGGGTGCACTAAATAAACATGTATTTTTTCAAAAAAATAATGTGTAAGCAATAATAGTACACAATCCTAAAATTTCAGCCAATTTGGTGGGTAACACCTCGGGTAGTTCCCTCGTTAGCACCAGTTACCTTCCTTTGGCAAGGGATAATTTTTCCTGTAACGAAGGGTACACTACAGCCTGTATACTTGCTCCAAAATACAGTATAAAAATTATTTACTAAACTAAGTATTTTCCAAATATTTTTTTATTTACAGTACAATTATCTTTTAAAAAAATCTAAATAACAAAATGGCCAGACATTGATATTTACATCGGTATTTTTAGAGCACTTCATTTTCTACATTCTTATACAAAAAAGATTTTAATACAGTATTCTGTCGGTGCTAATTTTTTTTTTCAAAATATTTTTCTGCGCCTATCGAAACACAGAATGGAATGTAGATTTCGAATTGGCTTTTAAAAATAAGATTGCATTAATATTAAACTTGGGGGGAGTGATTTTACAGAAATGAAGATTAATTGGTATTAATTATAAAGTTTATTATTCCCACTGTACATTATATCTGGCTTTAAAAAATAAAAAAAAAAATATGAATAAACTAACCAAAGTTTGATAAATTACTAAATTATAAAAATGGAAAACAAGGGCTCAACAAATCACCCATTTTTTTTTTTATAAAAAACTTCCGACTCGTTATTGATATAAATTTTAGAGTTTTTTGGGGCTATTTTCATCTCGCTTTTTCGGGGATGCCCTCGCTATTTCTATAGCTGTAATCGAATTCGTGCATTATTTTGAATTTCGTATTACACTCGTGACTCAACGAGCTCAACCAATTACCAGATATTTCATTTTTTAATACAATAAGTACACTATTTAGTTGGTTCAAAAAATCTTATAAACTTGACTACCAATTTTCAGATATTGCAATTTGACCAAAATAATTCTATTTAAAGTTTAGCTTCAAACTTTACGATTTTCTGTTCACCGATTTTTTTTAAATTGTGTTTTCTCCATAATACGTATCATAATTATGCACCAAAATGTTCGTCTTGAAAATATCTATTCGAATACATAAAACTAAATATTTTGGGGCCACAGTATGAAATAAAGTTACTTAGGAAAAACTGAAATTTCGTACCGACTGGATTTTTTTAAAATTAACTTTTTATTTCATGCTGTGACCCCACAACTAAATATTTTGGGCTCACAGCTTGAAGTAAAAAGTTACTTAGGAAAACTGAAATTTCGTGTCGGCTGGAATTTTTTTTAAATCAATTTTTTATTTCATGCTGTGACCTCACAATTTTTTACGTTTTCGAATAGATCTATGGTTCCAAGACAAGCACTTTGATGTATAGAATGTCCATGGATATTAGTTCAAGGGTTATGGAGTAAACACGATTTTAAAAAAAGGTTGTACAATAAAATACAGTCGAAACCGGTTACAACGAAATTCAAGGGACCGATATAACGAAATTTCGTTATTTTAAATTTTCGTATATAAAGGGAACGATTTTCGTTTTAAAATTGTTCGAATCTGTTTAGAATTCCCAAAATTTTACGCCCTATAACGAAATTCTAAAGAATTTACTTCGTTATATCCGTAATTTCGTTAAAACCGAAACAAAATACATGGACTTGAATACGAATCCAACCATTACTTAAATTTATTTCGTTATAAGCGTTATTTCGCTATAACCGATTTCGTTATAACCGGTTTGGACTTTACAAGTTCTATTTTATTTGCTTAATTTGGGCAAAAGTTTATTGAAAGATTTTTTTAAAAGTAGAGCAAATTAAGTTAATTATTACATTTTTTAAAAATAACTTATTTAAGTTATAACCCGAGAATTTTAATTGAAAATAAAAAATACAATTTTAAATAAAATTATTTTAATTTTCACACGGTGCATGTCTCCAGCTACAAACGTACGACAAATTTCTTATCTGCAAAGCCGTTATACGTCACATAACCACGTTTCTTTTCTTTAATTCGATGTCTTTTCCCTTTGTTTGAATAACCCAGCCTGCCTCAACTCAATTATGAATCCGTATATTTATTTATTTATACAAAAAAAGACAAATTCTATAGCCTACGTTATCAGAATTGCTTTTTTTGAGTCTTCGGAGAGGAGTGCAACTTAAAATATACAACTTGTAATATCCAGGCATGTTGCTGTAATTTGATCACACTGCATCGCAGTTTCTCTCTTCAATTTACACCCGTACAATATGCAAAGTGTTACAAATATTGTCGGGTTGCATTCAAAATAGGTTGTATTTGAAAATACAGTACGTATAGGGTTCAGAATATTATACATTTAAAAAAATACTGTATCATGAATCGATTATTTTTTTTTCAACAGCATGGTTCTGGGTACTATAATGTCAGCTTAGTACATGGGTCCCTATCAAGATTTTTCCTGCCAAGTTCGTAGAGCTTTAAAAAAATAATTACAGTAGTAACTTCGTAAGTTTTTGCGGGAAAATAATTTGTTTGGAATATGTTGAAAATGACCAAAAATTTCCAAATTACAAAAATTTCCAAATTAAACACTTTTAACCTAGGGGACAATGTAATTAGGCCTACAGAAAATGAGTACCGTAATCTTCATTATTTAAAACAAATCTATTATTATTTTTTTCTGTTTATAAAAATCTATTATTATTATTTTTTTTATAAAAATCTATTTTTAATTTTTTATCGTCCTTACCATAAGGAAAATTTCAAAACGTATCGGAATGAAATTGTAAATATTGGGACTGAGGAATCTTTAAAATCAGCACATTGCTTTTTTTCGAAATTTATAGGATCATTAGGCCTATTTTTCAAAAATAACTGTATTTTGTGCCTTGCCTAATTGCCTCCAAAATTTAAAATATTAAAATAAAAAATCTCGTCTGAAGAAGTAACCCCGGGACCATTTTACAGCATAAGTCCGTAAATCCTTAGCGTACTACTGCAAATATAATGTACGGTATGTAACTGTACTAGAATCCAATATTCCGCCAGTAAGCCAATATTCCGCCAGTAAGCCAATATTCCTTCGGGCCTGTCCGCCAGGCGGACTGGCCCGGCGGGAGACCATATAATTTTACATAATTACCTATAATTTTTATTACCTATAATTTTACATTATACCTAAACGGAGAGGGAGGCGAAATTTTTTTAAATCTCTCTGGCTTGCCATATTGTCTGGCGGGCCAAATTAATTTCCCGGTCAGTGGGGCATAGCTTAAGTTATAAGTTAGCTAGTCCGCCTCTGCCTACATCAGGTATTTCGAGATAACAATCGCGCCATTTTTAGTTACCAATTTTATTATATCGAACTGTCTGGTCGATATTTAAGATCGATTTTGATATAAGTAGTCTACGTCGATTTTACAAGATAAGCATAGATGAAAATTATGCAAAATGGTAATACCGGCCGCTGCGCGTCTGTGTGATTTACTTGGTGCAATATGGAACACAGCATAATAAATGCTTGTACGTGCCGCTTTCACTAGCTACCACATAAATTGCAAACCGGCTGCTCTTCTAATAAATTCTGTCTGCTCTATATCATATTCAAATGCGAGTAATATTCCCCATTCCGAAAAAAAGTATTCTGGTACAATCATGGTGAAATTTTTTTCATGTTTATAAGCCTATTCTTCCTGTTAATTTTTCCTTTTTTTTCAGACACA
The DNA here is from genome assembly GCA_034698405.1 of Symphylella vulgaris. Lineage (NCBI taxonomy): Eukaryota > Metazoa > Arthropoda > Symphyla > Scolopendrellidae > Symphylella > Symphylella vulgaris. Next base: position 6,284 of record JAQGBM010001803.1, on the reverse strand, counting down.
CATTATACCAACTGAGGAAGCCTTAGACCCCGATGTGCTCCAAAGTATGTCATGCTTAGGTTGTTTCAAAGAACGACAGAAACTTGTACAGGAACTACTTAATCCTAAGTAAGTATCTTAATTAGACTAGGGCTGGCCTACTGCTACACTAGGATTTCGTTATAAGGATAACGATATCGAAACATCGCGCAAAACTACGTATGTACACTTATAATACAAAATTGGGATATCCGGACATCGGAAATCTGGATGACCCTTGCTATACTCAGATAGGATTTCCTTATCCAGATATCAGAAATAGGCTACTATAGACAGTGTAGCCGGTCCTATAATAGTCTATACTTACGTTAGTCTACCGACTATCTGTCTATAACTCTGAGATTTCCGCTATCAGAATATAATTATCTGCGATAAGGAAATCAGTATGAAATCCTAACGGGTTTTCTACCGATAAGCTGGTATGGAAAATCTTATGTAAAGGTCACGTGTCACAGAAGCATCATATTTCGGATATCTATACAGAGTTATCGTTATCTTGATAATGAACTCCTATAGTGTAGTACGGAGTATTATAATCCACGAAACTTTAAATTATCTGGATATGCTTGAAATTCTAGTGCATCCGGCGTTATCCAGATATCTGATAGCCTGATATAGGAAATCAAGTGTATAGACTTAGATTTCCGATATCTAAATATCGTTATAAATTCTATTGTAACTCTTAGATTAAAAGGTCAGAATTCATCTGTAACCTTAACCTATAATAATATGTTTATGTATTTTACAGTCATAACACAGAAAAGGTAATATACTTCCTGCTCTTAGACCGTAAACGTAGAAAACCGGCGTATGAAGACGAAACCGAAACGATTATCCGAAGCAGATCTGAAATAGGGAAAGGTCGGCAATATTCAGGTTTAAACAATTTTATTACTACCATAAATGTTGTCTTTTTTATTCTTACGCTTTTTTTACAATTTCATTCTCGAAAAAATTCTCAAAAAAATTTTCGATTTACTCCAAACAATTTTTTAAAATACGAAGTAATTAAAATAAAAAAAAAGAAACATGCTGTATTTTGTTGAGAAAATTTTAAAATTAAATTACAAGGATTCGAATTATTTTTAGGATATTTTTAAAATATTGTTTTATTAACATCTCTGTTTAAAAAAAAATTCTTACAGATCCACCAAGAAAAAGGGTGGACACTTGTCACTTAAACGGGAAACCTGGTCCGAGGTATTCGTTCGATTTGCTTAGCGATGGATCTCCAGTTACAACTCGTAGAATGCTGCCCCACAAGTAAGTCAACTGTCTACGAAATACAGAAACGATTACCTGATACGTTTACATATCCCATTACACAGAAGTGTACATACGAGTAATCTGAATTTACAACTTGTTACATTCACCGAAAGGATTTTCACAACGGAAATTGAAACTTCTTGCGAAAAGAATTTCGGAAATGGAATTTTGAAACTCGGAATTTTGCAACGTTACGAAGAGTATTATAGTTGCAAAAAACGAGTTGCAAACTTCCCGTTTGTTGTAAAATTCCCAGTTGCAAAATTAATTTCTACTTGTGTCCAAGTTGCAAACATCAGAGTTGCTAATATGCAGTTGCGAATATAATTTCTGCGAATTTCTGAAGTTGCGAAAAAAAACAGATTTGCGAACATACTTTCTGCGAATATCATTTTGCGGCATACCAGATGCGAAAAACGTTTATGTGATAGTGCAGTAAACCGAGACTGGCGACAGTTCCCTGCTTTGATAGCGAAATCTCCTGTTCGGATTTACAAAGTTTCAGCTTATTCCGATTTTTTTAATAATCTGGGTGTTTTTATTGTCGTTGGGCGATATAGTAAATATTGTTTAAATTTAATTTTCAGCCGAGCAAGGCGTGGTAGCAGCACTAGCCTTAATATTAGTCAGAACAATACGCCAACCGCATCACCGCTCAACAGTCCCAAGTTGCCACACAGGGAGACCCCCGATAACAGTCCCCTCAATACTCCACCGGGTTCCCCATCTCTGGCAACGCCTCCACACTGGAAATCCAGACTCAACACCATCAAAAACAGCTTCCTTGGTAGTCCCAGGTTTCATAGGAGAAAAATGCAAAGTAAGTAATAAAATTGCGGTATGTTCCAATTTTGATCCTGTAGCCGATTTTTCTAACAAATGGCAATTTTTATTTTAAACAGTGCCTTCTACTTCTGATGAAGTTAGTTTGACTCCTGACTCATCTCCCGAGTAAGTACAACAAATTTTGATATTTTAAGATTTAAACTTATTTATCCATACTAAAGGCCTTATTAAAACTCGCAACTCTTTGTAAATCTTTCAGATTGACTAAGAGATCTTGGTTCGGAAGTCTAATTGGGACTGAAAGAGACGAAACCTACATCATAATAGTCCACGATAAACCTTTAAGTACCGTTAAAGCAGACCTAATCCATGCGTTCTTATCTGTAAGTTTAAACAATAATAAATTAGATTTGATCACGCAGGGTTTCTAATGTTATTTTGATTTTTAAAGATATCCGATCTGAGTCATAGTGTGACGTCACCACTCTCGTTTCGCGTTGAGTACAAGCGCGGGGTGACTGGACCAGCGGTTTTCCAACGGAACGTCAGGTTCCAAGTAGATATATCTCAGGCTGCGGGATGCGGGGTTGGTAGTGATTCAAATGGAGATGGACCCACAGTGTATTGTCTCAACTTTATTCTTCTTTCAGGTAAATATAATTTTTATTTAATTAGGGATAGTCCCCTCTATATGTTACTTAATTTGGGTACGGTATTATAGGTATATGCTTTTTGTATTTTTAAAATAATTTTTCCGTGGTACGTTTCATAATTTTTGGATGGTCCTACTTTTATTTTAAGTAATTTTGGTATGCGGTGTCTGTTTTTTAAAGTTATTTATTTGGAATGCTCCCCGTGTTTCGTTGCATAATTTTGGGATGATCTCTGTGTTTAACAATATATACCGTACATATATAACCATGAATCTATGGGATAGATTCATGATATAACTTATTGTTATAGGCAACATAAGGCGATTCAAAAGGATATGCGAGCATATTCAAAGCCAAGTCTTAGCAAGGAGGGGTCCTACTTCCCCTAGGACTAGTAGACGATATAACACAGATTTGAGTGAAAGCTCTTCGTGTGGGTCTGATCGATCGGACAGGTTTTCTCCTACTCCTACTCCTACTCAACTGGTAAGTTACGGTTAAATTTATTCAGTAACCGAAAGTAATAGCTACGAGTAAGTTAGATAACTAACCCAAGGTTTCTATTCTTGTCTAGACCGATACCGAAGACAATAACGACATATTTGAGAGAGAAAAAGCGAGGGTTTTAATCAACCAGCATAGATCGGAAAGCCAAAGACTGATGAACGGACGGCGGCCATCTTTAGATTCCAAATCGGTCAAAGATCAAAAAGTCTGACATAAGGCCTACTCTCCTCGTGAGTACCATCATAGACAACTTCCCGAAATATTAAAATAGCCTAACGCCAATCTTTCCGTATAAGCAAAAAATATAATAAATAATCTTTGTGCAGGCAGACTTAAGTGAAAGAATAAATTACTGTTGATAGCCTAAAATTACTTTCACATAAACAGGTCATGCATAACTTGAATCTTACCTAAATTATCACCCATTAACTAGAAAAAAAGAAAATATTTCAAAATAAATTAGTGTGCATAATTAATATACTATAATACAGTATAATATTTCATAATTATAGATAAAAAATTATTAATACAGGATGTTAGTGAATATTTAGTGTGGTACAAACGTGTAAATTATAAGGTAACGGATTGATTGTTGCAAATTTAATTTTGTTATTAAACTTTTAATTTTTAGCTTTAAAAAAACTTAACCAATAACCATGTCTCGCTTCTCTAGTTGTTAGCAATTTAAAAACGAACATTTTCCATATTTATAAGATATAATGCATGAGATTTTACCCAAAGTTAAGCCTAACGTTAGGCTTAACTGGCCTAATTTTTTGAAGCAGACGATTAATGGGAAAAGTTTTAAAAAATTCAAGAATATTTGTAATTCTTGTTAGAAAATGAATTTAAATATAAGTTAATATATATATTATGGTTCATCCCTGATGTATAAAAATGATAAATTATCTATTATTGACAAACATTTAAAGATATATTACTTATCTTATTAGGAAAAAGAAATATTCGTCAATTATTATATTTATTGAATTGGCTCATATTGAGTATCAAATGAAAATAATATTAGTTTTTAATAATTATTGATAAATGGATTTTATTAATGAATGGCTGTAGTGTTTTAAAAATATAGTTGAGATTGTGTAAATTTAAGGAGGATATAGAAAGAAAAATTGTTTAAAATTTTGAGGATAAAGTTTGATTGCACTTTTAGAACTGGACAACTTTTAAGAATTATCCAAGAATGCATAGCCTAACCGAATTTCACAAAACAAAAGCTGTAGCTTAAAAAATAGTAAATGCACTTACTGTAGTGTGTTCAAAAAGACCTCTCCGATTCCGAACGATCAGTCATGTGACTGACCCATGAGAATTCTCCGATTTCAGGAGCAGTGAACCGCACACATGTTTAGATTGCGTTGTGGTGCCCGTTCCAAAATTATAAAAAATACCTCCTAAGTCGGCCATATTTACAAAATCGGAAATCCTGAGAATATACGAGAATAAGTTATACCTTGGAAGAAAGTTATATTCTCATAATAGTACAAGAACTTACCTGAATATTCTTTAAAACTAGTAATAATAAGTTAATATGGCACACTGTTTTTTACTCACTGCTAATTCACAAAACGTAAATTAAAAGTTTAAGTAATTAAGCCTTTCGTTGTATAATACGTTACCAATAGCAACACAAGGACATAGAGGAAATAATAGAGCGTATTCCTCCAACAACCGCCATTTTGGGATAGAGGTGTAGACATGTGCGTATAATGAAATCGGAGAATTCAGTTATCAGAGAAGTATGATTAATTTACGCTAGGCCTACTTCAAAAATGAAAGGAAATACGGTAACGTGTATTACCTTAAAACTCCTTGCCGTGGCTTTATTTGTTTGATTCATGATCGCAGATAGGTTTTAAATTTCAGAAAAACTAAGGGCCGAATTCATAAATATGTCCCTTTAGACCTATCTAAATCTGTAGACTAGTCTAAGTTACCATTAAGCATTTACCTTTAGATCAGTCTGCTGACTTTATATGAAAGGTCTAAATTTAAACGGACATAAGAATTCCATCCTAATTCTTGAATCCCAATAATGGCAGGAATGAATTATTGCTACTTTCCTGATTTTTAAATAGGCAGTTCGGTTTTTTGCATATTTGTGCAATTTCTGTATAAAATTATAATGAGAATAGTTGTACATAGTTAAAATGTTTTCGAGTGTAAATAGTCAAATATTAAATATTATATAAACGAACCCTCGTTTTATTTTATATTTCCCGTGTGCGGTTGAAAGTAAATGTTGAACATAGCTTGTTAATCATTATCATTATAATTATCAATTTTATCATTATCACAATATATCGTATACCGTAAAATGTTTAAGAATGTTTTTAAACAAACCAACCAAAATAACTGAATATAAAATTATAAAAATAATATTACTGATGATTAAAAAAATTCCTAAACGCGAAACACTTTACATTTTAAATAATTATAATATGTTTTACTAGGTAAGTTAATGATCCATTACAATTTTAATTTTTAAATTGTATTACATTAATCTTTAAAGTTTAAAGAAATAATGTTTTTTATTGTTTTTAATTTTAATTTTGCCACGCACGTTAAAAGATATAGTAATATTATTAAAAAATATTGTTGTAAGAAATCAAAATGCACTGTTTTAATATTATTACCGTATTGATTGCTTAAAATGTAAATAAAAATATTTAACAAACGTTAAAAACATTTTAAATATAATGATGCATTAAAAATTTAATTTTGCTAATTATTGATACTATGACAGAATGTTTTTAATTTAAATTTGTTAAAACCATCACTTTTATTTAATTTTTAAAATGTAATTTAATTAAATCGAGGATTAAATTGAACAATTGTTATCTCGATCAATCTGTGCGGTGATCAAATAAATAACTTAATTTATTAATTTAAAATTTATTTCTGACACAAAATTAATCAAATTATGTACTTACTAATAAATTAGGAAATTGACGACATAACTTATTAGTTTAAAAGAATATACAATTACACAGAAATATTTAAAATGTAAATAAA
>JAQGBM010001802.1:0-10096 GCA_034698405.1 Symphylella vulgaris | reverse complement strand
GCCGCGGTCCTCGTCCGATCCTGTTGGCGAGATTTGGAGGTTTGCGGCCCGTGATGAAAAACAAGTGGGAACCCATGATCTAGGACAGCCCTACTCAACTGGCGGACTCCGGTCCGGATCCGGACCGCGAGGCCATTTTATCCGGATCCCGAACCCAGGGGAAAAAACACATTGAAAAAAAAAATTATCCTAAAAATGCGTCTCATTTTACATTTATAAAGTTAAAATGATCGAAATTTGACTTGAAACTATAAAAAATTTTCGCCTCCGGCGGTAAACCAGGGGATTGCCGCCACCAGAGTACTATAGGCTTAAATTTTAAGGCACGCGCAAAAAAAGGGCACTTTTTTCGATCATGAACAGACTCCGGACAATATCCGGACCCCGAGCTTTCATGAGTTCCCCCAAATGGACCCCCGGAAAAACTAGTTGAGTAGGACTGATCTAGGACTAGGTATTCGCGCCATATCTATTCCTTGCAACATGAGTTTATCATGGATAAACTCATGCTTGCAATTATATAGCTCGCTGCAATTGCGTAAAATAAAAGTGGGATAAATCTTAAATCTTATTGTTATTTCTTAACCCAAATATGGACATACATAAGTTATTCCAGTACCGGTATTAATACTCACTAAGTATTACACCAAAATGTTCATCTTAGATAGACCTAGGCTACCCCGGTATATTCATAAACGTAAAAAAATTATGGGATCACAATATAAAATAAAAAGATATACTCGGTAATAGGCTATTAACTGGACATACAGATAAGTTACCAAAATGTTCGTCTTGACTTACTCGTTAGATCTATTCGTAAGGGCAGGGTAAGGGTAAATAAAAAAATTATGGGGTCACAACATGAAAATATAAATATTTTCAAAATTATTGAAATTTAGCTATATTTTTTCTTTTAATATATACTAAATAGAATGTTTTATTCTGGAGTGTTAACGTTTATGGATAATGAATTAGGCAAGCTCGTATATACCGAGAGTATTAAAAGTCGCGCAATATCGATAACTGCTATAACAATATAATCGATTTAATCATCATTATAAACTCAACGATGATTGCGACATGATTAATGAGGGGTTATTTAAAAAATTATTAGGATTGGTTGAATCATACAAAAAGTTTTACGTAAAGTTTTTACGTAAAACGTTTACCGTACGTAAAAGAAGCTTACGAAAAAACTTTCCGTAAAACTTTTCGTAAAAACCTTTAAGTGAAATTTAAAATAAAACTTTTCGTAAACTTTTTACGGTTGAATCATACAAAAAGTTTTACGTAAAACGTTTTTAATTTTCTTTTTAAAATCTTTACTCATTTTTCCGTAAACATTTTACGTAAAATTTACCTAAAACTTTACGTAAGAACTTACATAAACTTTACGTAAAATATTTACGTTAAAAACTTTACGTAAACTTTTTGCGTAAACGTTTTACGTAAAATTTACCTAAAACTTACGTAAACTTTACGTAAAATGTTTACGTTAAAAACTTTACGTTAAACTTTTTGTAAGATCCAACCGTTTATCTGAAATCCTAATAATACCAGTATTGAAATAACCCCTCATTATCGTACTAACATGTCGAAATCATCGTAGAGTTTATAAAATGATGATTACATCGATTATATTGTTATAGCAGTTATCGATATTGCTCGACTTTTAAACACTCTGTATACAGGTAATAGTGCTGGGGCAAATAATGAATTTATAAAATTCTAAGAGTGCTGGGCTGCTGGAGGTTCTAGACTCCTTGTATAAATCCCCATTATTTCAATTCCTTGTACCTATAGTATATGCAAATTTGCAAAATTGGCACAGAAATGAGTTGAAGTGTGAACTCATTCCATAACCTGGTACTGTGCAAAAATTAACAGCGGTCTAATAAGTCTCATAAAAAGCGGGGACAGGCGATTTTACTATGCCTAATTTAAGCCACAGTAATTTTTAGGTATTATTATACGAAAATGAACTGCCTACTTACCAGCTTTGTATAAATTTTGTATGGTCAATCTCATACGAATGTGATGACTCTGATGAGAGAAATATTTGCAAATTACAACCAAACTTTTTCCAGGACAGACATTTATATAAGCATGATTTATTAAGTTACCGGTATTTAACCTATTATTTAACTTATTAGGCGATATAGCCCTTTAAGAGTTTATTGACTTTTATTTTACAACAATATCCGGATAGCTAAAAGTAAGCTAATAACATTTTCGCAATAAAATAATATGTGTCGTTGTGTAGGCTATAATTACTGTTTAAAAATTGTTATAAATGCAGAATATTTTTTATATAAAAATAAGAGGAAAAATTCGTGTTTATATCAATAAATCGTTATTTCCTTTTTTTTTTGTGGATAAAACAGAAAAAATTAACAGTCGCATAGGCTATAAGTACCATCTGTATTTCGAATACAGTATAATTTTATAAAGTCATTAATAACTTATTCATTTTGATGGTCACTTTAAATTCAGAGCAGCCGAAGAATACTGAATTTTGTAATTATACTGTATAAGTTATAACTTATCGCACTACATATAGCCTACTACTGTATTAACATTACGGGGTATTATATTAAAATTGTTTATACGAAGTATCAAACTTAATTATAATGCTTTGTTGCATGAAATGGAATGCAATAATTGCTTATAACTTAGAAATAATATTATTAATGACCTTATAGATTTTTAATTCCCTACATAGGCTATATAGGGTTACTTAACATGGGGCCGTATCCTACAAAATCTCTTGCATTTTCCTACTCCTATATGCTATACCGCGTTAATATCTGATATTTCGAATGGATTTCTCTTAAAGTAATTATAAGTTAGGATATCATTTTAAGAATTTAAGTGCTAAATATTGATATCAACCCTTTCCAACGAATATAAAAAAAAGCTGCCTGAGTTATTTTATTCGGCTGATCCCAATAATTTTTGGTGTTTAGACTTATATTAAAAGAAATATGCTATAAACGTCAAGAAGGAAATAAAGTACTAGAATGTTGCAAAATTATTGTTAGAAAAATTATTTTATTGGTGCAATATGTAATGTTTTCCCAATTTAATTATTGTAGGCTATAGGAGTAATAGCCTAGTTGAGCTTTCTTCCGCAACAGAAGTCTCTGCAGTTGGTGCGACAAACTCGGTTAAACTGTGCACACGGGTTGGGACGGCTGCATGGATCTCTAAACGCACAAGATTGACCGGGCTTCAATGGAGGCACAGGACATCCTGAAAGGAAGAAAATACATTATTATATTATACCGAGTGTCTAAAAAGAAACGCAATATCGAACTGCTATAACAATATAATCGATTTAATCATCATTTTATAAACTCTACCAGGAATTTATCATAAATTCTTGACTCTACGATGATTGCGACATGTGACGATAATGAGGGATTATTTCAAAAATTATTAGTATTTCAGATAAATGGTTGAATCTTATGAAAAGTTTTACGAAAACCTTTTTTTACGTAATTCGTTAAACTTACGTAAACTTTTTTTTTACGTAAAGAGCTAGCGTAAAGTTTTTTAAGTAAACTTTTTACGTAAATTTTTACTGTTCCAGTAAAACTTTACGCGAGCTTTTAACGTTTTACGTAAAATGTTAACGTCAAACGTTTACATAAAGTTTTAAGCTGTAACAGTAATTTGAGAGTTTATAAAATGATAATTAAATCGATTATATTGTTAACAGTTATCGATATTGCGTTTCTTTTGAAACACTCGGTGTAATCTGATTTCGTGTGTTATCGTAATATTTTTTTATTATAACTTGGGCCTATAAAACTATGAAAACTTAATTAGGCCTACTTGGAAATTGTTGAGCCTCTGCACAGACCATCAGAACAATTCCCAGAACAACCAGCATTGCAAAAGCAGAATTTTTCATTTTTAGATATTATCTCTGTAAATAAAGACGAGTACATTTTTTAAAGGTGGCCACTGGCCAGTAAGTTAGCTTGCACCCCTTTGTTCAATTCAAACCCTATCGAGGTGATTTGAATGAATAAACGTGGTTCTAAGAGTAAGACCAGTAGTAAATCCCTTTACTTTACTACTGGTAAGACCCTGTGTGGCCCTTATTACACTGCTACTTTCGTTTAAATGAGTTATAACTTATAGTCACACGAGTCGACACAAATTATAAGTCAAGCTCCGTCGAGATACGGACTGTGCTGGGATGGATACTGGATATCATAGTAACTGGCCATATAATTATTATATACTAAGTTATCCAGTTTTTCCGCGAGGTTAACGTTAGAAGGAAAAATATTTAAAATAATTTTGAAATATTGTACTTACCCTTCGTACGAGTATATGTTACTATAACTTAATTGGTCTCAGTGGTGGTGAGAGCACTTTACTATCTACTGCCGCTACTAAAACCTTGCTAAAACTTGTCCTGCACAGAAGTTTATATACCTAACCATAACTAATGTATAGGGTTTATTGACCACAACCATGCACATATCCTGGTAGCTAAGTAACAGCAAGGTAACAGGCTTATTCGTAATAAATAACTTGTCATATGTGCATAAAATTATTATGTTTTATACTTATAGTTCAAAAAAATACGAGGAAAAATTCGTGTTTGTATCAATAAAATCGTTATTTGCATTACTTTTTATTTGACAAACAGTCACAAAGTATAGGCCTACGTACAACAATTCTGTTAATTCATATAAAAGTAATTTCTATATATTCATTCATTTTGAGGGTCACTTATTGTCCAAATTCAGAGTAGATGAAATTGAATATTTCAAATTGTAACTTAACTTGGTCCCACAGTTAATTAAATGGGCCTATTTTATTAAAATTCGTATTGTGCATTCATCCATCGGACTGCAAGGTTACTTAAACAATGGTGCATGTCCGATGCGCGTCCATTTCTATGAAAAATAAACAAAATGAATTGAACATTCAAGCGAGCGTCTTTTTCTTACATTTAGCTCAAGGCCAGGTAACGTGTATTCGTATAGCTTTTTCGCTTGGAAGTGGAAGCGCATCTCTCCCAATATTAAATCCGAATAAATCACCATTTAGTTATTAGTTGCTTGTTTGTCGAGAGATTTCGCTTCTTGGTTTAATAACCATTGAAAAAAAATAAATAATTGAGCCATTGGGAATTTAGGAAACAATGAATCTGATTCAGATAGAACTATTTTATTTACACTAGTAAAATAATAGTAAAAAAAAAAAAGTTTACAAACTTTAAAAGTAGTTTCTGCAAGTATAACCTCGGTTGGACGGGTTTTATTTAAAAAATAATTTACAGAAATATAAATTAACCAGGCACAATTTCTTTAGCACAATCATAATACTCAACTCATCCTAATACAAAAAGGATTGCAAGGGGGAAAAACATACAAATAATTTAAAAAATACTTGTAATAACACATTGCTAAAAATATTTATTTGTATTTTGCCCAAATAACGCATCTCGAGTCCAAGTCAATTAAATAATGGTATAATAGCTAACTATCCCATATTTGGAATTCAAAATAATAAATTTATTATAGCTAGATAACTTAGTTGCAACTTACGATAACAGTAACAGAAGGTTTGTTATAACTGTGGATACAGTATTTTAAAAGTTCGTTCGCATTCGTAATAAAATAAAAATTATGGCAGTGATAAAGGATAATGAAATTAAAAAATTGTTCTAAGAATGCGTTGAAAACCCGAGTTTTTTTATTATTTTTTTCATAACAAGAGCTTTTTATTTTTATTTTGTTGAAATATCGAAATAGAAAATTCAAGTTGCTTCCAAAAAATTATTAACACTTCTGACGATTAGAAATACTAACACAATAACTGTGTTAATTTAACCTTATCGTGCTTGAACAATATTAATTAACATGCACGACAAAATGTTATAATCCATTGCAAAGCAAACATTATCATTTTGTAATATTGAATAATTGAAGCATGATAATTATTAAAAAATGTGAAGTGTTAACATTTTTTAAGCTATTAAAACAAAACCTTATATTACTCCGGTTAATTAAACTTTTTTAACCCCTTACATTTATTTTGAAATCATTAATTAATACAAACTTAATAAAAATAATAATAAATAAATATGGAAGTACTAAGCAGTTCAAAAATAATAAATTTTTGGCGAAAATTATGGCAAAATTATCTTTAAATTACGGCTTAGTAAGTTATTTACAAAAGTTCAATTGGGATTTCGATTATAAGAAGTTTTATTCATTTTTTTAGTACAGTTTCTCCAATTTAATAGTAGCCTTTAAGAGTTGAATTAAAGTGCTAGGGTCTTTAAAAATTATTATAAAATATTGAATTTAATACTGTATTCATATTTAACGTAAGTAAATACAGTAATATGAATAATTCAATGGTTGGTTTATAGTACGAGTAACTAATTTTTAAGACCCTAGCACTTGAAGTTATGTCTTAAAATCACATTTTTAGCAAATATTATCAACTCGTTATGCTAAACGTGTGAATTAAAAACCGGTTTTAATTATTGGTGAATGGTGATCCATTCTCCATTATCCGTTATGTTTGGAGTCCATGATTTTTATTTGTATTACAACACCAGGTCGCAGTTACGTGATATAACTTCATTATTTCTGACAGATAATTTGAAACTGTATTTTACAGGTTTACGTTGTTGTAGTTGCACCAGGATCGATAAGAACGACTTAAGGCAAATTTAGCTTGAAAGGGGAAGACTAAAATAATTAACTTAGAAGACTTCAAACAAGGTCATACTACTTTCTTTTTCCCACTAATGTAAAAAACTGTGTTAGACAGATCATTGTTACAATTTCCTTGATGGCCCCCAAACATTATGAGCTCCCCCCTGCCCAGAACCATGGAGTAAAGCACGCAGTCCTCTGGTGCCACGTTTGAGGGCTGGGGCCTAACCGGAAGCCACGTTACATAGTTCTGGGACACTGCTAGACTAACGTCTAACACGTAAAGATGCATTGGGTTTCGAACTCCGGTAGGGGACCGGGTCGAGGGTGCGGGAGGCTGCTGGGGATTCCGCCTCAGATGCCGTAACTTCTCCTCCATTCGTTGGATCCCTTCGAGCTGTCTCTGCCTATTTTTAAACGAGTTAGGACGAACGGACGGATAAGGCGTATTTCGAACAGGATTATTAATATCACAGTTGTTTATTTCAGGAGGGGGAGGACGACTAGGACCAGGTTCGTCTCGATTGCTAGGACCAGCCACGGGTTCAGGATCCGATCTTCTACGAAATGAACCCTGAACCCCGTTTACGCAGGGTTCAGGGGGTGGAGCAACCCTTTGGGGAGCGGTTTCCCCCCGTTGACTAAGAACGTCCCGCGCCCTCTGGTTGGCAACTTCTTCAAGTTCATCGTCCCTAGGGGGAATCCAGGTCCTAGGAATTCGGCAACATACGGAAGAGTTCCCAGTTGTTTTGGTATCATATGCCTTTGGAGATTTATTGAGCACAACCACTTTATCTCCCACCTAGAACAGGTAATTTTAAAAATTTATTTATATGGTTCAAGGCAAGGTTTCTGAAGCAGCGTGCACGCTGCTTCAGAAACCTTGGGTTCAAGGGGCCCTTTAGGGGTTTAGAGTGACTCACTATGCAAGCAGGATGCCACCACATTTGACTTGGACTCGAGGTTCCTAGGCAGGTGACTAGAAGCTCTTTCCAACTCCAAGCAACCCCTTCTTCAGAGGAAAGGGTTAGCAGCCAAGCGTCATCAAAGGGCTAGAAAAAAAAAAAGATGTATTAAAATAATTAACCAGTATTTATGGATGTTGCATCGTGAATCGAATCACTGCCTACTGTATACTTATAGGCAGTGATCAAATCTATCAAGAAAATTGTGAATTTTTTAAAAGAAAGATAAAGTAAACCCCTATATTCTGGAGATTTTAGGTTCTAAAGTTGCGTAGCGGTGATCTGACATTACTCTTATGAGTCTTATCATAAGAAAAAATTATACCAGCAGGTCATCCATGATACAGAAAAGTTGGGGTATAGGTTAAAGTAGGTACTAGGTAGGCCTAGCGAAATTTTACTCACCTTGCGATTTCTATTTGGTCCACCACATCCTCCTAAGACTAGGATATGTTTATCATCTATATTTACCTAATAATTTATAATAAACCATTTTATTTTTATTAATTTTAAAAATATTGTTTTTAAAATAATGTATAAGTATTTATTTCAACAACTTACCTGCGAATGCCCTTGTCGAGCAGGTGGCTTAGGTTCAGTAGTAATTTGTTTTTTCCACTCTAATTTATCTAGATCGAAAGTCCAGAGCTGGTTGGAACTGATAACAAAAAAGACACATTTAAGGTTTTTTTAAAGGTATATTTAGGGCTTTTTATGACACATTTAAGGGTCTCTCCAAGTCCAATTAGGAGAATTTGACCAAATTTTCTACTTACCTATGGTAGGAATCGCCATTAAGCTGCCACTGCAGACCCCCAAAAACAACCATGAGGTTGCCAACAACACTTGCAGAGTGGGCTGCAGTAGAAGGAGGCGAAATGGCACTGTCTACCTGAGTCCACCGATTTGAAACCGTGTCATACATGTGCAATTCATTGTAGATACGGAAAGCATGGTGAGGATGGGGTACTGGGTGGGGCCAGCCTCCAAATAGTACAAGTGAATCCTTGTAGCTTACCATGGTGGCACAGGCTTTAGGTGAGGGGTAGGTACCCATGGCTAGAGGACGGACCCATCTACGAGTTGAGAGATCTAGCCTCCAAAGGTCATTGAATGAGGTGCTCATTGTAGTGCAGCCCCCAAAAACGTAGAGACTAGCTTTGTGGTAGCAAGCACTATGTGCGTACCTCTTCGATACCGTTGGACCCAGTTCAGTCTTCTGCTCATCCCAATGGAATCTCATTTCACAAATAGCTCTGTACAATGTCTGTTGCCTCTTCTGAATCACAACTAAAACAATAAATAATAAATATTTTTATTTTATTTTTAAAAGTGAATAGTCAAAAAGCTTCTGATCAAAAATTTTCCCCTGTTTAAAATGGACAATGATCATTTTCAAGACTTATTTTGAATTTTTTTTTTAAATTCCACTCCAAAGGCACCAAAATAAGTTAATTCCTTTAAATGGACAGTCATCATCATTGTTGAAATTCAGTCCCTTGAATTTTTTAACATGCCTACTTGTGGGATATTGTATCACAGTGTCTGTTACTGCCACTTTGATCAGATACTGCCCCAGTTGACAGCTCAAAATAATGGAAATTGGGATAATTAATTAATTGTACATAATAACAAGGAAATTTTTTTGGCCATGCTTAGGCTACTTTAAAGTAGGCTAATAAAAGGACTTGAAATAATTACTTACCCTTTCCGTGGTGGTACCAAGCATGGGAAACTAACATACAATTTTTAAGATCATTGTAAGGTGGCACATGCTCCAAAATGTATTGAAGCAGCTCTTCGGGTAAGTCCTCTATGGAGGTTGAGCTGACGTATGTCTCCTTCATCTTTACAAAATTGAAAAGGTAAAGAAATATAAATATTATAGCATACAAAGTTAAAGAAATAGCCTAGGAAACATAGATATAATAGATAACATTCATAAAAAGATAGATTTAAATCAGTATTGTAACTATTGTTGTACCCCATTATAGAAAATTACCCACTGTTCCTTGTAATTTATTTAAAAATAAAAACTCATTGCACATTATGCATGGCCTTGCCTCAAGGGCATCTCTGTCTGTGTGCAAGAGTTGGCTTCCCTCTGATTAAAAATTGACATATTTCAAACATCAAACAATAAAATGTGATCGTACAGAAATAATGGAATAATACCTTGGATTTAAATTATTATACTTATAATGAATATATCTCAAATACCTCACTGAATAGTGAATAAGCAATTAGCATGTAATAAAATGCTTTTGATTTAGTTAGTAGGCTACAGTAGCCTAGGTTCTGAATTTACCGAAAATCAGCATAGGAACATGTCTTTTTCGCTTCCCAGAATTATTATTTACTTATTATTTTTCGTTATACCTACATTTTTTGATAACCAGATCCTTCCTTTACTATTTATGCTTGTTCTGTTATCTCATA
>JAQGBM010001801.1:0-10096 GCA_034698405.1 Symphylella vulgaris | reverse complement strand
TTATTTTGCTTTAAAATAACTTTCTTAATTTTGATCTTTGAAGAAAACTAAATACACGATAATTATCTATATTTAATACTACATTTTAATTAGCTTAGCAGTTTCCTGGGAATAATATCACTTTAAATAAATAAAAATAAAACATAAACCCACCTAAAAGTTAAAACAGTAAATGGCCTATATGATTTGTGACTCCTGGAATGGGTTAGCTTAGTTCCCCAAAAATCATTTAAAAAGGCATTGTAGTATGGGGTCTCTTCTTTAATGTCAGCATTGTTGACAACTGCCTCTATGTCATCAAACACAAACTTTCCCCATATTGTATTGCTGTAGCATGCAAAGGCAATAAAAAATATGGCAGCCTGAATTATTCTGACTTTAAAATGAAATATATTGAACTCTGATGTTGATTCCACAAATTTATTCTGATGATTTTCATTCTTAAAGCCATTATGTGCTATTTTCTCCCTCTTCTGATCAAATGAGTTCTGCACTGTCATAGTCCAAGTCATTTTCTCAGTCAATCCATTTTGTAGTTATTGTTACATAATTGCCAGCATCTAAAATATAGTAATAAAACACATAAATAAGTTATTTAAAAGAAACTGATATTGGTATAAACTATATATCATTTTACACTCTAAATTCAGATTGCATATTAATTAGCATTCTTTTTCTGTGGATTATAATTTAACTGTATGCAAATTGCAATTAATTATATTAAAATGTAAAATAGTAGCCACCAATTTAAAAATATACAGTAGGCTACTCTGCCGCTCTTAGTCAAAAGACCATATCTGCATTTTTTATTTTTTCGTTCTTAATTTGCTAAAAATTTCGTGGCAAAAAAATTGTCTATGAATAATTCAGATGACCATTATTTTGCATTCTAGAATAATTATTTTAGCTTTAAAAAAAAACCGTAACTACAAGAATGAACAATTTTGCTCAGGACTATAATGAAAAAATAAAAATGCATGTATATAGTCTTTTAGCTACGAGCGGCAGTACTGGACACTGCAGGTGTATTTAGAAGATACTAGCAGAGGTACCTGGCGTTGCTCGGAATGAAAATAGAATACCAGTACTGTCATTTTAAGTTTAATACAGTACTGTGGTAGGCCAACAATTATTTAGCTATTTAGTTTTAATAAAACCTGATCAAACTCAAGTCCTTTGTACAGTAATAGCTCATAATTATTTGTTTTGTAGGCTACGAAAGGTTTCTGAAAAAATATATTATTTTGTAGCCTACAGTATAAACAATAGGCTAATAAGTTGTCATGCTGCAGTCTGCAGGTAGACTGTAATAGCCTAGGCTATAGTGACATGTGTTTAGTATTTACAAATTAAGTTAATTTGTTAATTAATTCTGAAATATTGTAGCTGCGATCTGCATAATATACAGCTGGTTCTATCCATATATAATATTGTACTCCTTGGGAAAAAAAAACACACTGAACCAACAGCCAAATTACATTAGCAACAGCTGTGCAGAAATAACTTGCATACCTTTACCCCGATCAAATTTACTACAGCTGCAAGTGCGCTACAAAATGGGCGTTGACGTATCATTAAAAATAAACCGGTATTACTGCATGGGTTGAACCACCGTATTTATTGGCTATATTTACTACTGTCATATCAACAAAGATGTGATATTAATTTAGCATAAATAATTAACGTTATATTACCTTCACAATCCAATCCAAAATCCGAATAAAATACTCTGCCCTCTGCCGAAAATCACATTGCATGGTTATTGAGCTATCTCGCATCCATAATATTATAAATTTAAATAAAAGCGTACCTATTTTCTATAATTAGGGATATACGCACAACACTTAAACTTCAGTTTATATTTAAATAAGCATATTATACATTTAATATTGATTTATTTCTTGATTTCTAAACATGAAAAGTCAAGCGAGGTGCTTTGTTTTGGTTGTCAAAATATTTTCTGCAATCGATACGGCGCTCGGATTTGCTACTTTTCATCGGCATCCCCTCCTCTTATTTTGGCGGTTCATTTAAAAAATTTTTATTTCAAAACCTTGCAATCAAGTTTCACAATAAATAATTTTAATTACAAAAGAAATAATTTATGCTTAAACAACTTATAATATAATTAATTAATTACATAATAGCAATTTTTATCATTTCTTCGAATCAGAAGACTTCTTACTTTTTGGAGAAAATCCTGAAAATTAAATAAATAATTTTTTTGTTTATTTTAAATTAAAGTGTGGTCTGTAGCATGGAAAACGAAGTTTACATATTGTGTGTACAATGTTCCCCCTTTCATGATGCATTTCGAAATTTTCAAAAATTCCACTCCAGAGGCCCAAAAAACCAAAAAAACGCCTCGAAAAACAGCATCACTCTGACGCAATCGTGAATTTTAAATTCTGTTCCCTGAATTTTGAACATTGCCGACTGGTGAGATATCGTCTTGGTATCATGGTGTCTGTGCATGCCATTTTGGTGGGATATTGCCACAGTTGACGGTAAGGGAACTGAATTTAAATGGTGATGACGTCAGAGTTTTTGGAGGCGTTTTTTGGGCATCTGGAGTGGAATTTTTGAAAAATTCAAAATGCATCATGAAAGGGGGAACATTGTACACATGATAATTATGTTAACTTCATTTTCCATGCTACAGACACTTTAAGTAAGTTTTAATACAGTTAAATAGGCCTAAGCTATTTTTTAGAGATTCCGTCTCTATTGTTGACATCCATTATTACCTACCTTTGGTACTACTACGAGCTGACTGTACACTCCCAGACGGGGGCAGGTCAGTAGGGAAGGCTAAGTTGACAACTGAGATATTAGGAGGAGTGGTTGGACTGTCCATTTCCAATCTTCTGACTCTAATTTGTCTCTGGGACGAAGGACCCGCCACAGAACCGGGAGAAAGGGCTGCTGATCCGGAATGTTTGGAACGAGTTGAACTCGGGATAGATTCGGAACCAGATGATCCCCCGCGGTCCATACCTTCGGGCCAGTCTGCAATGTATAAAAATAAATGTCATAATGAACGAATAAAATAGGGAAAATAAAATGAAAGTGAAATAAGTCGAAACCGGTTATAACAAAATTCAAGGGACCAGAAAAATCACTTCGTTATAATCCTTATTTCGCTATAACCGATATAACGAAATTTCGTTATACATATAGCTTGTAACGAAATTTTTCTATATCGGTGCTTTGGAAAATGACATACTGACTCGTGAGTTACTGACGTGCAATTTCGGCTTTGAACTTTGAATTTTTACTCTACTTCATTAATAATTTGAATTTTCGTATATAAAGGGAACGATTTTCGTTTCAAAATTGTTCAAATCTGTAGGGAATTCCCAGAGTTTTCGAGGTCTGCTAGGGTATTCCTCATGTTTTTTTCTGATATGAATATGAATTTTTGCAATGGCATATATTCATTTTTCTGCACTTCTGTGTATCTACTATTTACTAAAATTAAATGGGATTTATTTATTTTCTTACAGATTACTGGATTAGCAATGGTAGAGGATGAGGCACCAGTTATTTATTCAACTGAAAGTGTACTTCGCGTAGAAAAATATGAAGTGGTTTGATCTGGATCAATAATTGGCATATTAAGAAACTTTTATATCGGTGCACACAGAATATATTTTTCTTTTCTATCTTATACCAACGGCACTAGATTTATTAATAGACTTAGCCTAATATTTAATTAAGTAAGATGAAGTTCAAAAAATAAGTCATAGTGGAATAAAGGTAAATAGAAAAAACTGAAATACAGTATCGAATTTCTCATACAGAATGAATACCGTTTTTCCTTATTTTAAAGGTAAAGACAACCTGGCAAAAATATCGTAAAACAGTACTGTAATAAATAAAATAATCATAAAATACTAATAAGTAACAGTAAAATGAACCCTGCAGTAAATCAATAAGATCTCATTGACGGTTCCTATTGTCTAAGTACTTATAACTTTGATATAACGTACAATTTCAATTGGTAAACTGTTTATGGTACCATAAAAAATGACTGCAAAGTACAGTAGCTTGATTATCATACAGTATTGTTTTCACCGTCTTAACTTTAGAAGAAAATATTCAAACAATACAATTATTTTTGTTTCATTGGATTGGAACTTCGAAAATACCATGTCCATTTGCCTAATACTGTATAGAGGTGCATTTTACTGACGACTTCACCACCATAAATACCGGTATTTCAGATTACAAAAATTTATTTTTTTTTTATTTTGTCAAATTAATAAAAATAATGTACAAGTGCTTTTGTCCCAAAATCCGGAACCCCTAAAATGGCCTGCATGAAACCATTTTTTATTTGTGCACAATTTCTGAGCCAATAGCTGAAAAATAAATATTTTTCATGCCGGCCAAAAGGATGTTTGAGATTTTTGGGCAAACTCTGCATAGCATATTACAATATTGTATAATTTTATAATATCGAAATAATTAATGTGAAAATGATGATTTAATCTTTTATCTAACAGAAATTTTTTTGGCAAATAAAATATGTATTTGATTATCTCTAATAATTAATCAATTTATTTCTTAAGTTACGGTACTGTACTTTAATAAACACAGCCACCTCCCGAAGTGGCTGTAGCTGGTTGCTCTTTCAAGAATATGTAAAAGAATAGCTAGGCTCGATTCGTGCTTTGTGTACTGTTTCCAGTAGTACTATACAAAACTTTCTGATTGGTGAATTTTTATTTTGCACCAATTAGGATGTTTTGTTTAGACCAAGTGTAGACCTGGAGACAGGTTTAGACCATGCAGTCCCCAGAGTACG
Source organism: Symphylella vulgaris (assembly GCA_034698405.1). Lineage (NCBI taxonomy): Eukaryota > Metazoa > Arthropoda > Symphyla > Scolopendrellidae > Symphylella > Symphylella vulgaris. The sequence goes on along the minus strand of JAQGBM010001801.1, from coordinate 5,286 downwards.
AGTCGAGCGCAGTTAATAATTCGGAGTTTAATTGTCTATGGGAAAGTTCTATTTGTTTGGTTTGATTTTTTAACGTCGCAGTATAAAGCTTTAAGCTTTATACACATGTACGCTTTTTTAACGCGTTTTTCGCGATTTCGCGCTTTTTGACGCTCAAAAATGCGTGAACACGCGCAAAATCATTGTTTTTTCTCGTGATTTTGAGCGTCAGACGCCAAAACGCGCTGCAAAAAGCTTACATGTGTATAATACTTTAGGCAACAACGAAGGTCATAAACCGACGATGGAGTGAGATTTTAATTTTGCCTCAGGGACAGGATTTACAGACCTGAGGGTTCTTTAATGTGCAGAGTGCAAAGAGGTGCTTCGGAACCAGAAGGAGCCGCCACTCAAGAATTTTACTCACCCGAAAATTCGTACGTGCCCCAGCCGGGGTTTGAACCTGCATTTATTTGAACCGGATTCAGAGGCAAGCGCGCTAACCACTGGGACAGGCAGGGAAAGTTCTAAAACCGAGAAGAAATCACATGCTGAATTTTAAAAATTTGAATAATAAAAATTTGGTTGCGGGTCAAAATTGAATTTGCCGCCCATCGTGTTACCAGATGCAATTTACGCGATCTTTGAGTTAAAAAATAGGATAAAAAAAAGTAGTACTTTTGATAAGTTTTATTTATTACAATTATTATAACTCTATTTAGATTAATTTTTTACATTATTTTATAACTTCTGTAAGATGAAAAGAGCATTTTTTCGGATGTTATGATTCACAAAACATGTGACACGTCTATTTTGAACAGTGCATTGAAGAAGCAAGAAGTGCGTAATTTTAAAGGAAAGTTTTAAAAGGTGATTTAGTGAAATAGGTAACCGTGCACGCTGGAGATCACGTCCGTTTACCTATTCACGTCACCCATATTCCTCAATTTCAATTTTCCCCTACCTACTAAATGAAAGAGGATCTAAATTCGTAATCAAAATACCGCACAATCAACAAGTGGCCTAACAGAAAAAAATCAAAACATGGAAAACAGTGTAATTTTCGTTGGATCTAGGAAGAGCCAGGTAACTTTATAAATTATTATGATATGATTATGATACCGATTTTATAAAGATACCTATTTAAACACCTAGCCTAGCCATGGTCTCCTAAACACTATCCTAGCCCTCCTGTCCTGAGGGTACGAGAAGCAGGCACTGCCCCAGTCTACGCTAGGCCTGCTTGGCTGCTACCTCATTAATTATTATCTGTATAATCTGTTACAGATTATCTGGGACAAGGGGCTGGTTAGCTATATTCTTACACGAAGTTTTATATTATAATCTAATGTGTACATTTTTTTTAATAAGAAAAAGTTGTGCTGATAATTCTGACCCATAGCCTATGGATCAGCTGATCATGTAATTACTAGCTGGCTACCTGCAGTACACATGAGTGATAGCAGAAGATATGGGCCTATTGCCTAAGTTAATTATCATTAATTTGTGAGAGGGTATTTTATTCATAAACAGGTCTACATTAAACTGACCACGGAGCTTTATATGTTGATTATTTGGGGCCAAATAAAATAATGAAATGCAATCAGCTGATTTGCTTTGACAATCAGCTGATTTCAGAAAATTCGTATAATTATGTTTTCTTTAAATTACAGCATAAAGCTTGCAATAATATAGTTTATTAAACGAAGCCAACATTTGATTTTTTCAGCTAGCTATGGTTCAGACTGTTCAAGTTATTGAAAATTTGACTATCTTTAATCCAAAATTAAAAACTGAGATTGGTAAGTAACAATATATAGGCCTAAATAAATAAACAAACAAGACTGAAACATTAACTTTAATTAATTTAACCTAGCCTAATTCATAGGCAATTACAATCCTGTATTCTATTAATTCTATTACAGTCCCAATGTCTACAGTTGGTGATACTATACTGGATAGAGCATTATCAAAGGTATGGAATTATGTTTTAGAACCTATAGATACATTCTCATTTTTAATTTAAGTTTATTGTATAAAAATAAAAATTACTGTTTATAATTCAGATTGGAGAAAAATCCCTATTTACAAGTGCCTTGGAGGATGCATTAGCTAAAGGAGAGATACAGTTTGCAGTTCATTCCCTGAAGGATATGCCAACAACCCTTCCGGAAAACATGGTCATTGCAGCGATTTGTAGGTAATTACCGGTACCATTTTTATAATTTAAATACCGGTACTATGCGAAGGTCTAGACTTTTACTGATTAATTTTTAAGTATAAATTTCGTCATTTTAGAAGAGAAGATTGCCGAGATGCTGTCATTCTGAGTCCCAAACATTCTGGAAAAACCCTTCAAACTTTACCAGCCCAAAGCATCATTGGTACCAGTTCTGTAAGACGGATTGCACAACTGACTAAGAACTATCCACATATCAAATTTGCCGATGTTGTATCCTTAACTTCCTTACGCCACTTTATACTGTTAACTTTTTACAAAAATAATGGTAGTATCAATAATATTATTCTTAACTTAAAAAATAAATACTGTAGCGAGGAAATCTTAACACACGATTTAGAAAGATGGACGAAGATGACCTGTATGATGGCCTTATTTTGGCAGCTGCCGGAGTAAACAGACTTAATATGCACGATCGTATAAGCCAGGTAATAGTTTGATGCGGAGTTATATCCAATATTGTGGGATCATATTACAGTAAGTTATCATATTTTTAACAGTTTTTGGAAGCTGAGGACTGCATGCATGCAGTTGGACAAGGTGCATTAGCTGTAGAATGTTCAGCTAACAATCATTACATCATAGATTTACTTTCCAAACTACAAGATGAAAATACCTTGCTATGCTGTTTAGCTGAGAGATCTCTCATGAAAACATTGGTAAAATTTTTGAACACCTAAATTTTGGGTAGCCCCTTAATATTCCCGTTTAACTTATTGTATTTCTTGAAAATTACAGGAAGGAGGCTGTAGTATTCCATTAGCTGTAAACAGCAATCTACGAGATCGCAAAGTAAGAATAATAATAATTAATGTTTTTATACGTACTTACGAAATACGTAGGCTTATAATAATTGGTTTACAGCATTCCTGTATTTTAATGTTTTAGTTGACACTGACAGGCGGAGTGTTTTCTCTGGATGGTAGCGAGTCTATCGTAGATACCGTTTCTGTGGAGCTACCAGGCGATAAGTCAACTGAAAAAAAGGTACGGTACACCAACAAATTTTACTGTAGCATATTATTTTCTATAGTTTATTTTATTTATTTATACAGTCGAAACCGGTTTGGTTATAACGAAATCGCTTATAGCGAAATAAATTTGAAGAAGTGGTTGGATTCGTATTCAAGTCCATGTATTTTATTTCGGTTATAACGAAACGGTGATAACGAAATTACGGATATAACGAAGTAAATTCTTTAGAATTTCGTTATACTGTATGGCCAAAAATTTTGGAAATTCTCCGTGGACAGATTCGAGCAATTTTGAAACGAAAATCGTTCCCTTTATATAAGAAAATTCAAAATATTAATGAAGTTGAGTAAAATTCGAAGTGCAAAGTCGAAATTCACGTCAGTATGTCATTTCCCAAAGTACCGATATAGGAAAATTTCGTTACAAGTTACTGTATATGTAACGAAATTTCGTTATATCGGATATAACGAAGTTATTTTCCCGGTCCCGAATTTCGTTATAACCGGTTTCGACTGTAATGATCAGGGTTTCGGAACCATTTTATATTTCGGTTCGGGTTCCGGTTCGGTCCCAACATTTCTGTACCCGTTCCGATTCTTTCAAAAATACATTTTAGGTTCCGGTTCCAAATTTACCTTTCAAAAATTACGTATCTTCAATTTTATGGATTCCTAAAAAATTCCGGTTCCGGTCCAATTTTTTCGAGATTTCGGTACCGGTTCGGTTCAGATTCTTTAAAAATAATGATTTTAACGGGTTCTGGGTTCCGGTACCTTTTCCGGTTTCCGAACCCTGACATTAATTTTTTTTCTCGGATTTCAAAAAAAATTAGGTCAATACAGTTGGCGAATTTACTAGCATCGTATCCATCGTAGTTCCTCGGGCTTGGATGGTAGAAGCAGAAGCTCTGGGCATTCGATTGGCTGAACGTCTATTGAAACAAGGTGCCAAAACCGTTTTGGATAAAATACGTCATTCCCAGAACGAGTTAAACCATAAAAATGGGGAGAGTAATGGTTTATCTACAGCATGATTATCGAGAAAAATGGGGAACCTATGAAATATCACGTAGACAAATTTGGGTAAAATCATGGTAAAATGGTTAAGTTATTTTTTTATACATTAAATCGGTTTTTCAACACAGTATTAAATTTATTTTAATAATATTATACGGTCCTTATTTCTTTAATTTATAATCCTTGTACGGCTGTACCTGATTTGTACTTACTGTAATAATATTAATAACTTTATTTGTCTTTGAAAGTTTGTCGAGCTTTTAGGTACAAATTGTTAAAATTTTAATTAATTAATAATGTTTATAGTTTTAATTTAATTCAAACAGGTTAAATTATTATTTTAGTAACTTAAAAGCCAAAATTACGCTATTATGAAATTATAATAAAATTATATTTGACTAGAAAAATATTTATACCACACAAATGCACAATCATATACTTAGGAGATTTGTAACTTAGATGGAAATAAATGTATACGCTTATTATGAAGCTAAAATAATTCAATTTTTACATGTTATAAATTATAATCATTGACTGCTGTGATATTTTCGAAAAATTATAATATTCATCCAGTAAATTGACTAATTATTTAATCGAAATTTATCACATCTTATATGGAAACTGTGTATTTATAATAAAATAATAAATATTATTTAAATTGAAATAGAAAAAATGTCTTAGTAGGCTATTTTCTCAATTATTCTAAAATTTATATTACCGCGATTTTAAGGGGATGACTACCTCGTACGATTCGTACTATTAGTTTTTCTTAATTTTCATTACTTAAACGACAAACAAAATTTTAAAAACAAATAAGGTCTCGTATTCATACACACAATTATTGTTACCGTACTAATTTACGAAGGATTTGTAATTTTAAAATTTATTGTATTTGCAGGAATGTGGACTAAAGACAAACATTCGATAGCCTTTGGTCAACATTCCTGCAAATACTAAAAGTACGTAAATTAGTAACTAATTGTGTGAATGAATAATACGAGATCTTATTTGTTTTTAATATTCTTTGTCGTTTAAGTAATGGAAATTAAGAAAAAACCAATAGTAGGAATCGTACGA
>JAQGBM010001800.1:0-10097 GCA_034698405.1 Symphylella vulgaris | reverse complement strand
ATGAATGAAAAAAAAAAAAGATATTTCAGAAAAACTGACGTTCGATTGAATTTTTCTGAAATATCTTTTTTTTCATTCATGCTGTCACACCATAGTATTTTTACATATTCAAATAGATCTATTTGATCATTTCTATGTATCACACATCCATATCCGTTCAACGGTTACGAAGATATAATTATTTTAAGAGGTTTTTCACTTTTTTTTTGCCATCAACAGTGGTATATCGCTTATTCAACGTAGTGGCGATTAGTTCTAGCTGCTGCGACGGTCAAAGGGGCATGTCGCCGCGGTTGATGCTGTGATGGAATTATTATTTGAGGCGTTTGAGAGCATAATCGTTTTAACCCAAATATCATCCGCAGACATTTGTAAAAATCTAACTGTAGCCTATAACTATTATAATAGGTATTTAATAGAACAAAGGATGTTTGTTTTTTGCTTTTAATTCTCAAATATATATCACAACAAATTATAATTAATTCTCTGCAAAAGTTCAATGTTGCAATTTAATATTTCTATAGAATAATAAATCAGGCTAATTTTACCATTATTGTTTTTAGTTTAAATTTTACCTTTTGTAATTTAAAAGTTATTTTAAAAAATTACCCAATCACTTTGATTTAAAAAAAAAAGCATTTTTATTATGATGATTAATTATTGTTTCTGTGAAAAAATGGCCGTGGTTTTTTCATATTGGTGCAATATCTATAAAAGTGAGTACGACGGCCATTTTCCAAGATGGCGGCCAGGTCTATGGCTTAACTGAGGCCTACGGCTCTAAAGGGTTCCTCCTTGATGGATAAATCACGGAAATAAAGAAAATTACTATGCTACAGGTACAGTTCCATGTTAGCATCCAAACCTGCCTCCGGAACTTCGTAGAACAACTGTTGCTGTGACTTCACTAGAAAAACTCTAGAACCCACCAAACATACCCACAAAAAATCTTTTTTATTATCGATATCCTGGGTTATAATGTACAGCACACTGGACTATTAATGCAAACAAGCCTAATATTTAAGAGGCCGCAATGTTCCAGGTCTGAAAATCAGGGAAGCGCACGTGAATGTATTATTGATTATTTTGGTATACGTAGCTTACTGTCACTGTACCAATTTTCAGTCCTATTGGAATTTTTAAGGATCCATAAAAAAATTTACAAAAATAATACTGTTCATTATTAAGACCACGTAACACCTTATTGGAACACCCTGTATATTTCGAACGGTTTACACTACGAAGTTCGTTGATACATATTTTTTAAGCTTAGAATATAAGGATTTTTACCAACATGGGCCCGATTCAGAAACGCGCTTAGCGAAAAATGAGGAAAAAATACGACACTAATGCTTACTTCATTTTCATACATACACACACACCAGGCCAGGAAAAGAGCATTACTATTGCTTTTCCTCTCTATTTTCGCTAAGCTCGTTTCTGAATCTAGGCCAATGTCTTTTTAAGTGTCAGGAAGCGTAAAATCAAAATAATTTTAGTTTTTCTCAACATCATCTATTTTACTGCCGCTCAGCCGTGGCTGATAAAACTAAACTTGGACCTCCTGCTTTCAATGTCACGCCCAAATAAGCAAAAGAACATTTTATATGTCTTGTTTCCTTCAGGTTACCCCGACGTATATTTTTGTTGTAAATTCTCACTTTTTTCGGCTTGGTCTTTTACACAACAAGAGGTTCCTTTGTGATCAGACCAAAGCGCGCTCGCTCCTTTTTGGACATTGATGGCGTGTTGTGGGGGTGGAACTCTCTCTCTCTCTAAGATCTTGCACACGTGTTTTATCATCTGTATCCTCTGCTGGAAAACCGATCACCAGCAGTATCAACAAAGAGACCATTATTATAACTTTTGTCCACTCGACTGACTATTCTGAACACACCGTATTGTTTTGATTGGCGGTACGAACTTATACCATCAAAAAACCACCTACAAAATTTTGTTTCGGTTTTTAACAAAACTAGTTTCTTGCAAAATCTTATAGTCAACGTCTTTGAGATTTTGCCGCTGTATGTAAAAATCGAAAAATATTAATACAAATCGGATGCTGCTTTTGAGAGATCGAAGAACCATAGACGTTATACCGCAGCAGTTCTGCCGCTCCTAAAAAGTCAGACAGATGTTATTTATAGAGTATTAGAGTTTATACTGTCTTGTAAGTAAATACACTATATGCAAAGACTTTCATATTTTCCCACGATTTATAATGTGAATCTACTATCTCTGCAGGCCGCTTTGTCGTATTAGTCTGGCAGCAGTATACATCCACTTTTTTTAAGAAACAAAATAAACAGGAAAGGGTATATGCATCATAATTATTATTCATTCTATATACAGTGTAGAATATTATACTTGTTTATTATTTTACAGCACGGAAAATAAAGTATTTAAGTTCTCAGCTATGAGAAAAAGCTATGTTTTCTTGTTTATTTTTACAGTATCCATTAAATTAATTGGGAATTCATAAAAATAAAAACCTAATATTCATTTTAAATCCCTTGTTCCAAAACCTTATAATGTAAGACAACCAGAATCAGGACCGGGATTTAAAAATTTGAGGTCCTTTCACAAAAAATAAGGGACCCCCAGCAACCGCAGTTTTTATGTAAACTCCTTAGGTGAGGGATGCATTTTTCAGAACTACTGTGGGGGCCAGCCCAGCTATCTGACCGCCGAGGGCGAATATGTCTTTTTAACAGCATGAAAGAAAAAACACATCTTTTAAGTATCGGACTTTTCGCAAGAATTATTCAGTTTGGTGGGTGATCCCATTTTTGGTGGAGGTCCCATCGCTGGTGGGGGGCCCTAAACTGCATGATTGTCCATGTTGCTAATGCCTAAATCCGGTATGCTGAAGACAACGTTACTTGTTATTTAACCTCCCCTTCAAAAGGCTTCAATGACATTCATGCTGGGTCGGCACAGGTTAATTCATATTTAGTTCACTTCATGGTTTAACTAAAAAGTCAGAGTTCGTTGGAAAGGGATTAACTCATGTTACAAGACAAGATGCAACTATGAAATATTTTTGCTGACTATTCTGATGTGATGACTTCTGCTGACTTATCCGATCATGTTATGGCTGACAAACCACTGTCAGTGTTGGGACAGCTAGCATCACATAGTTTATCGTACTAAGCTAAGTTATATCAAAGAAAAAAGCTATAGCATGTCCAGCAATGTCCATTTCTTCTCAGGAATTTAACAATTCAAGATATAAAAAACTCTATACAGGGAAGTAACCATGCAGGATTTGAAGATGGAGAGGGCTTGACTGGGTATAATATTCGACCTAACCCAAAATTTCACCTTATATGCAGGGGTCTAGGGGCGGGAGTCAAATTTCAAGTTTGCAAGTCAAATTTCAGTCGTTTTAACATATTTTAAGAACAAAGGAAAACCCCCCAAAACAGCAGCTAGAGTATTGTTAAGCCCAACAACATCATAAGTACCAGATAGAAACATCCACTCCGGCCCCCTATGTTGACTTGCATATGGGATGTACTGGGAATCGAACACGGGTCCTATATACGGCGCCAACGCCTAGCAGAATACCATACTCTATCTATTTGGTACTTATGATGTCGTTGGGCTTAAAAATACTCTATTAGCTGCTATTTTGAGGGTTTTCCTTTGTTTATTAAACGGCATCCGTAGCTTCTTATTCTTATTATTATAGGCCTAAGAAGCTAAATTTTCGAAATTCTGGTTATTTATTATTATCTCTTTAAAAAATATTATTGGGGGGGAGCAGGGGCGTCGAGAGCCAGCACGGGCCCCCTGGCAAAAATATAATGCGATCCCCCAACCCCTGGAAGCGCCGAAGGCGAAATTTTTTGGCGTGTAGTCAAATTTCGAGCTTTTTAAAGTATTTTTAGCTATTTGTCTGGGGTTCAGGCACCTCCAGGCTCCAACTTAATTTTCAGAGTTAAAAACTCCTAAACCCGGGCCCCTTTTGAGACTCCGGGCCCCTTTGGAACTGCGGGCACCCCGGAAGTTGCCCCCCTTTTGTCGGGGAGGCTACAGCTCCAAAAGTCCCTACCTGGGTGCGCGCCTGACTCTGTACATATTGTACGTGCATTGAAATACATAAATAAAAAACAACCCTGGTTATAGCCTTTAATGTTGGAGTTTAAATAACGATTTATCATGACAGCGGAAACGGAAATTATGTTTTCTATGATTTGAGCTTTTTTATTGTTGTCTGTGTTAGTGGATTTCTATATCAATAAAATAAATCTCTGTTTAGTGTATCATAAGCACGCGTCCGGCACGTTTCTCTATTCAAAAAAATAGAATTCAAGTTAGTTTATCTCTCTCTGTCTATTTTTTGGAACACAGCTCGCAGAGTTTTTCAAACCAGCATTCGAAAGTGATGCACGATTCTGATAAAAAGTTATATAATAATAAAAAAAATCTATTACTAACATAATACGAAAATAAGCGTAAATGCTCAACAGATACTAAAAAAACATATTTTATTGCCTACGATAACAATGAATTCATGCGGTTTATTTATTTTTATGTATCAGTCACCTATTATTATTATTTACTATTTTTTTTAACAATAATAAAAAAAAATGGCGGCGGCATATTTTGATTTCATATCATTTTTGTATAGATGTGATAAGTAAAAAAAAATGAGCAAATTGTGCGTCTAATTTAAAATGAAAGTGTGTTTCTAAATTATCACGAATAACGTGACAATAATAAAATAGTTTCTTTTATTGTTTCGATGAAATATAAGTAAAAAAAAAATATTATCAAACTTCGCTAGCTTATGATTATTAGAACTGTGATATTATTACGAGTATAAGGAGGGATTTGTTGAGGGCGGATTTGTACCACTGAAATCATTGAATTTTTATCTAAAACATCCATGCAATAATATAGGATTATTTTGGGGTTAATTTTGTTGTACTTTTATCGAATTTTTGAATTTTATTAAAATATTAATCATTCTTTTTATTAAGAAATATTAATATTTTTGCGCATTTATACTTTTATTTTAACAACTGAAATATTATTAACATTAATCTGATTCAGGTAAAATAATTGGTCTTTCTGATGAGCAGCCTTAAAGAATCATTAAAATCATATAAATAATTTGATTTAATCAGATTACCCGTATTAATACTTAATTAACACTATTTTCATACATTCGTTTTCCAGAACATCTTTGAGGTTCTGGAAAAAGTTAGAGATGCACATTAAGTTTATTAAATATTTTATTTAACTTAAGTGATAAATCTTTATTTTAATGATTAATTAATCATGAAAATGACACCAAAAGACTAATTATTATTTATTGAGGGACTCATTATTTTTAAATACTGTATTTAATTTAAGTTCAACAAGTGATTAGGCTAAATATGGTGTTTTCAATTTTAGGTTAACACCGAACGTAATAATTCCTTGATTTCAGTCACTATAAAATATATTATCGTTAACTTTAAAGTACGAGTCATAAGAAAATATTTTGCATAACTATTTATAACATTAATAAAAAGTGTATAATATTTTGAAAAATTATACTTGTGGGAATAGGTAATTATATCATTGTAAAATAATTAAAAAATAAAACTAATCGCTGTAATCAGTCATATCCAGCTACGTGGTGCTAAAAACATAAAACAAAAATTCACACACTAAATCATTAAGATGATGATTGTTTTTCTCATTTTCGCAATTATATTTTTGAAATATATTTCAACAGTAACTAATCATCTTCAACTGAAATCAATGATAAATTTGGCAACACTGGACTGCACAGGTGGTTTTTGCTCTACCTCACTAATTTCTTACAAGTTTACCATGTAAAATGGGGAAAAATCAATTTCTGGAGCTCTAGAATGAATAATTAGGAACTACTATGCACCAATTTACGGGTAAGAGATGAAAAATAACTTGTTTTCTTCGAATTAAATCGAAGAAGAGTGTGAAAAAAGCCACAGAACTTAAGCCTAACGTTTAGCCTACATTCCTCTCAACGCAGTTACGCAGATTATAAAAACAACATGACTGACTCGATTCAAACGGTCCTAGCTGAACTTAGAGAAATGAAATCAACAATGGAAAGGGTTGAAAAAGTTCAAAACCTTCTGAATGATAAATATGACACCTTGATCACGTTAACAAATAAACTTACCGAAGAAAATACAAATCTAAAGATGGAATGTGATACAGCAAAGGACAAATGTAAGACAATGGAAAAGAGGCTGGCTTGGGCTGAACAGAAATATGAGGAGAATAGTTTGGTCGTAACTGGATTCCCAGAAACAAAACAAGAAAATGTGCAAGAACTAGTCTACAAAATGGCTGAAAAGATGGATCTGGTTGGTGAAGTCAGAATCGTCACAGCATTTAGACTAGGAGCTCCCAAACAGGGTATAAATAGACCTATCAAAGTCATCACTGGGGACCTGGGATACGCCAACTTGATTTATCGTAAAGCCAAGGAGATCAAGCCAAATGCCAAACTGTTCCATAAATCCTTTAAAGAAGACCAAAAAATAATATTTGCTAGGTACATGACCATTGAAGTAAAAAAGATCTGGGACGTGGTCTTCAGGAAATACAAGGAGAAAAAGTTTAACGCTGTTTGGCTATCCAATGGCTATATCGGAGTAAGAAGAACACAAGATGAGAGAATTCTGAGAATTACAGATATAGACATGGCAAATACACTTGAATAGGATACTGTACTCATCTTACCCGCTGGTAAAGAAGAATAAATGAGCTTTTTTATTTTTTGCACATTCCCCAATCTTACTCAGTTGTTTAAATACAGCTGTTTTTCATATTTATTATAGTTATGTTCAAGATACTTTACTTAAATATACAAAGCTTTCGTAACAAATTTATTGAGTTTGTATTGTTCTCACAAGCTCACAGATTGGAATATGATATGATAATACTAGCGGAAACATGGCTCATTGAAGATAATCTAAAATTTTTTGAAATAAAAAACTATAACCTTTTCCATTGCCAAAATTATAGAAAATCCAGCGGAAGAGGAGGTGGAATGGCTGTTTATATACGCTCAACTATAAGGGCAGTCAGGGATGAAACAACAGTGATAGATGGATGTGATATTATGGATATACAGCTAGAACACCAAAATTTAGAAATTATTGGAATATACAGGTCACACGAATTGGATGTCAATAACTTTGTAGAGCACTTGGGATCTTTGTTGTCAAAAAGAAATAATGAAAAAAAGTGCATATTGGTAGGCGATATGAATATAAATACACTTGAAATTGATAGAATCTCAGCCAACTATATGGACACTATTCAAAAACACCTGTTCAAACTGGAAGTAAATGAAGTCACTAGACCAAATACAAGTAATGTGACATATGGTGGATCCTGTATAGACCACGTATTGTCACACAACGTTGAGTGTTCCGTTGAAGTTGTGGGGGTTGATTTTTCTGACCACTCCGCCCTTAATATTTCCCTAAACTCAATCAATAAACCCAGTGAATATGTGCCCTGCTCTGTTTTAAAGAGAGATATTGATATAGAAAATATGTGTCTCACTGCCACAAAAGATATTCAACTGGATAGTCTTGAATTTTATGACTTTTTCCAAATCATGAGAGGACTTCATCAAACTTCTTTCGAAACTAAGCTAATAAATAATAAGAATAAGCCATGGTTATCAGAACAAGAGGTTGATATTATCAAACTGAAAAATAAATGCTACAAGAAACTAAAAAAACAGCCTCTTAATACCAGGTTGAAAGCAAAATATAATGACTTAAGAAGTAGAGTGAACAAAATAAGAAAAGTGTCTAAGCAGAAATATTTTAAAAAATCAGTAGAAATGAGTGATGACCCGAAATTTTTCTGGCAAAAATTAAATACCCTAATGGGGCGTAAAAAAGTCAATGAAAATAAGACCCTTCAAATAAAGCATAACAATGATATTGTGACAGATAGTGAAGAGATAGCTACTCTTTTTCTAAACAAGTTTTTAAATATTAACAACTCAGAGAACAACTATGAAGATCTTATGGTGCCTATGGAGAATGACGAGGATGAATTACGTAGTCAAATTAACTGCATGGTAGACTTAGCCTGGAAAGACTTCAAGAGCACAAGATCTTTAGACTTCATGGGTGTCTCCTCATACCTGCTTCGTCAGTCCCCAGGGTTTATAACAAACCATTTTAAAAGATGTATTGCACAATGTATTATAAATGGTAGATACCCGGATTGGTTAAACATTAACAAAGTTGTTCCTATTTATAAAAATAAGGGTTCTCATAAAGATCTAACTAATTACCGTCCCATATCCGTTGGCAATGTAGTGTCTAATATAATGGAGAGAGCCATTTACTATTCTATAAATGATTATGTATGTAAGAATAATATTGTGAGTAAAAAACAATATGCCTTTACCAAAGGTTCCTCTACTGTAGATGCTCTATTATTTGTAAACCATGTCATATATTGTCAAAGAGAAAATGAAAATCGCATTGTGGGGGTCTTTTTGGACTTAAAGGCAGCCTTTGATTCTGTTGGTCATGGCCTACTTATTGATAAATTGATAGGCTATAATTTTCCTAAAACTTATATTAATATTGTAAAAAACTGGCTAAGTACAAAAAAATGTTTCGTAGATATAGATGGGCACAGAAGCAGGATTGAAAAACTCACTAGGGGCTTACCACAGGGGTCCCCCTTAGGACCCCTTATGTTTAATTTATTTATAAATGATCTTATTACTAGGATAGAGGAAAAATTTGAAATAGCTGTATATGCAGATGATGTGGTTGTGCTGGTTGCTGGTGTTAGAACACGAAATTTAATTTCCCAATTTAATTTCGGGCCTAACAAAGATTGTAAATAAAGAATTTGTATATACTTTTATTATTCATGTTTTACGTAAAAGCCTTAAAAATATAACTATGTAATTTTATTTTAAAACATTTTTGTACCAAAGTGATTCATTCAAAATTACTTGTGAGCATTCTACACACCCTGTATAGGGAAGGCATACATACAAAATTGTATTGTCAAGGGCTATACTGCCTGCAGCATCAACCTATTGTGTGAAACACGTAAATACCCTCTCCGCACCAAGAATGATGCTTTTTCATCCGGATGTCCAGCGAGCAACACAGACACTCCATGCGACCAAGAAAACTCCGCAAGCCCATCAGAAAACTGATGTAAGTAAATTGTAAAAATCAATTTACCCTAAAGTAAAAATAATACGAATAATCTACGAAGAAAGCCTAACTTAAAAATAAGCAAGGACCCAAGACCGACTACCGTCATTTCTTCAAGCTTCACGTGGAACCAAAAGGATCGTAAGCATAACGAAATTCGAATTATTCAACTTTACTTCAAAACCTAAGACTTTATAATTAAAGGCCTTACGTACGTTTAAATATATCATTATTTTATAAATTGAAATTGGTATACCATAATAACCTAAATATAAAAATAACAGAGCTCTTTAAAATAATTAAAAAATAGTTTAAATCTCATAATAGATCTTAAGTAAAAATAATTTTAAAGTAACATAAATCTCAGACTAGCAATCGTAAAGATTTAATTTACTTGTTAACTTTTTATAAATTTAAAATTTCTTTAAATAAGAAATATCGCTTTACAAAGGTATCGCTTTAAATAAGTTAAAACAAATTACTTAGTTTAAATTTATAAATTACATTTTTCTTTAAATAAGAAATTTCGCTTTACAAAGGTATCGCTATAAAAATAAGTTAAAACAAGTTTAAGGTTACTCGTTATATGGTAACCTTAATACTTTACGTTATATGTTCATTGTTCTAAAATTCAAATCATTTAAAAATTTTCATAATTAATTTTCTATTCAAATTGTAAATATTGTATTTAATTATTGACAAAATTCATAAAATAATTTTAAACATATTTCTGTTTCATCGTATATGTTGAGTATGGTAATTTACTTTGGTTGCATGCTAAAGTGCGAAACGTACACCCTGTGTATACGCATTTCTCCGAGGAAAAATAAATAAATAGCTTAGCTTGGCAAAAGTAGTTATAAGTTTAGTTAGCTCAGGTTTAGAGTTACATTTTATATT
>JAQGBM010001799.1:0-10102 GCA_034698405.1 Symphylella vulgaris | reverse complement strand
TAGATTTTAATATTTCTAATGACATAGAGTTAACTTTATTCAGTTGAAGTTTGAATTCACTCGATTTCAACAAATTGTCAAGTTCGTTCATAACTGCGCTATCATCACCTTCTTCCTCCATCCATTGTTTTATTTTGTCGAAATAATATTCATGGAAATCAACATTTTCAAGCCAAGTCTCACAGCTTTTAATGGTTGGTGGAATAATATCCCAATTACCTCCTTCTTCCAAAATTCTTTTTAATTGAATTTTTTTGTTGTGATGTATTGGATCCTTTATTACATCATGAAAACATGTTATAAATCGATCTAGTATTTTGTAATCGGAACGAATTTCTTCACCACATAAATTCATAGCATGTCTCCAAGTGGTAGTGTACAAGAGGCGAGTACACACACTTGCCAATCGAAATCCTGCTTCCATCATACATTGCGTATTATCCGAGATTAGGACTAAAAATCTATTATGTGGAACCTCTAATAACTCGAGTGTTGATAAAATATTTTCAACTATTATGACGGAATTATAAGCATCAACACAGCACGTAGAGACAAGCGTAAAAATTCGCACTTCGGGTTTATCAAATGGACAGACTAGGATTTTTAATACTTTCCTATTTTTAAGATCAATAGACTCATTTATTTGTAGTGTAATATCTTTTCCCGCGCATGTTTTTACAATGTTGGCTAGGTCGTTTGTTATTTCTTTTTGCATATATGATCGTAACGTGGAATCTGAAGGTAAATTTTCACCATTTATTACATATTTATGTATCCAATTACGAACGTCTTCGCGTGAAAATACGTGGATAGGTATATTGGCTGACTGAAAAATATTTACCATACTTGTCCACTTTGATTCTTCATTGCTTGCATTTTCTTTGTCTAAAGATTTTTGTTTCTGTTCTCCTATTCCTTTTCTCCTTAAATGGGTTGAACTATTAATATGTGTTTGAATTGTCGATTTCTTCTCATTAACTTGTTGAAGACAGTAGCTGCACCAGAGTAGTCCTTTCTCGTTAATAAAGCCTTCGTTAGGAAATTGTCTTATTCTGGAAATGGAAGAAGCTTTATTCGGACCCATGACTATGTCTAAGCATCGAATTGATGTCTGAGTAAATATCAAATTGCAACTTGTTTATATATTGAAACATACATACAGCAATAAGAAATGCATAATGACATTTCTGATCGTTCATTGCCCATTGATGAAATAACTTTTTTTTCGCATAATTCCATTTTATGAACTGAAGACAAGTTTACTTGATCATCAAGCCTGGTTGTACTCTATGGCTAATATTTTCTCGTGGGATAGAGCAAATAATCTCGTATGGTCCATGGTTCAGATTAAAAAATTTCAGTTTCAACTTTACAGACTCGTTGGGAAATCAGCAATAAGAAATGCATAATGCCATTATGTTCCTCTCCTAGTTGGAACATTGAATTGAATTATTTAACCCCATATTGTCTACAACATGTTGTTTCTGTCCCACTCTGAATTCAATACCATGACTATTCTAGCGTATATAAAAGTACTAAAAAATAACGTTTGAATGATATAGCCTACCATTCTCTTCATAGGCAAACATTTGGGTTTTCAAAAAACGTTTTCCTAGTCATTCTAAGAATAAGTAATAAAAAATTAGATTTTGTATTACGAATGAATAAGCAGCAGCAGCCACTAGGACCAAGCAAACCACGGGAAAAATTCATCCAGCAGCCATCAAACAAAAAGTATCGTCGAGAATAACACTTTATCAAGATGTTAGATTCGGCGTTGCTTGCTATCTCCTTAAGTACGTTCTATGGAAGTATCTTCTATTTGGCTTCTTCGTTCCTCAAGAAACGAAGTAAGATACCAGAAGCAGTTACAAATCATTTTGTTTAGAAGGCTGGAAAGCTTTCCCCTATCCCATCCGCCGTAATTGAAGATTAACGGCCCAAAGATTTCAGGCTAATATTTATCAAGATACCAGAACTGCTTTTGTTTAGGCTGTCAAAGTAGCCGTAATTGAAGATCAAGATTGTTCTCTCATGGTAATGAGAATGATGGGATGTCAAGCTAATCTCTATCAAGATACCAGATTCCTTTTGTTTAGAAAAGATAATATCGAGCAAAATAATATCGTATGGACACAGTTCATAGGTTTTAACTTTTTTTTAAATTTAGTTTCAGTATTAAATTTCCAGACTGTGAAAATTTCTGTATTTATTTTTATATATTGAAACATCGAGCAGTATGGAATGCATATGGCTAATATTTTCACGTGGGATAGAGCCAACAATATCGAGCAAATAATCTTGTATGACCATGGTCGATTCACATTTTTACTCTCATCTTCCCAGACCACGTGGAAAAGAGCAAGTAATATCGTAATGGCACAGTCCATAGGTTATATTATTTTTTATTAAAATTTTCTAGTCTCAACTTCCCAGACTCCGTGGGAATAGCTGTATTTATTTTTATAAATTGAAACAAACATCCAGCAATAAGAAATGCATCTTCACGTGGGATAGAGAAAACAATCTAGCCGTAGAGAAACAAAGATTTGTTTTTCCAAACGTCAGATCGATCGATGTTTCCCAATCTATCAAACTGAAATGAAAATGAAGATACCGCGGATTCCGTTGCTAGCTGCTTTCGTACTGAGACAGCTAGAGCAATCAGATGACTGATTCTTGATATTGTTTTCTCAACCTCTCAATGAGATGGAAGTTTGCATTTCATAATGCTCAAAGCTATTTGTAAAGACGCGATTCCGTTCGCTTGTAAGACTGAGACAACCAGAGCTTTGGGAAGTTAAGAAAATTATCCATAATCTCATCTCTTGCTCATGGCGAGGCTTCTCGTTGCACGAAAATGAAGCTAGTAGAATGATAAATTACCAGAATCAGCATAATATAGCATATATAGAATAAAAAGAATAATAAAGCATTGAATTCGATTCACTTCCAAGATAGAAATCTTGAAATCATTCTATCCTTAAAAAATGAATGATGTAGCCACCGCCGTATCATTAACACTTTTAAAATCTGAGAAAAAATACATTTGTCCGCCTAGCGAGTGGTCGCAGGATGCTGGAGAATGATAAAGCAAAGTGGCCTGAACTGAAAGGTTGTTGACTACTTTGCCTACTTTCGAGCAATGAAAAAAAAATCTAGCTTGAGAAATGGTTGCTGCTACACAACTGAATCTCGTAATGAAGCAAGAGTCTATTGAACTTGGACTTGAGAGAAAATATTTTACAACTCTCAAACTCCTCATATTGCGATAAAGAGGTACGCTGAACTTGTTTGACTTCTTGGCCTACTTTCGAGCAGTGAAAAAAAATTCATGCCTGAGAAATGTTTGCTACACAACTGAATACTTAATGAAAGTGTATTGAACTTGACTTTCATTCAAAGAGAAATAATATTTTCCAACGTTTGCGACGTTCCGACTGAAGGGTTTTTGACTTCTTGGCCTTCTTTCGAGCAATGAAAAAAAAAACATCAAGCTTGCTACAGCTGAAAAAAACAATACGATGGAAGCAAGAGTTTCGCAAAACCACTTTTGAACAGAGATGAGGAAAAATAATGTAGGTTGCATTAAACCTCGAGCAAAAAAAAATTATGTATTCAAGACACATACGGAGAGTCTCTCTCCTTGCTTCCAGTTGTGGTGTGCTCTATAGACAGCAAACAACGTCCGATCTTTTAATCGCAACACATAGACTTTTTAATCCGATTCTGATTAAATGCTTTAAGCATAAAGACTGAAAATAATAAATGTAGCGTTTATACGATTTATTAAACATTCTTTCGTTTTGTTTAATATTCTTCTGCTCAATATAGGGAATATTTTGCAATTTTAAAAATGATCGATATACATCATTTTCTGCCAGCATTTTAATATTTTTTTCAACAGCCAACGGAGTAATGAGCAACACGGATTTAGGATTATAGTTTGATAGTAGTACGTGCTTTAAAAATAAAGCTTCTTCCAACTGGGCATTGATATCAGTGTCAATTTCAGACAATAGGCTTCTTAATTTTTCGTCTGGAATATCATCTGAAAAAGCAACCACCGCCGCCGACTTTGACTCTGGCTCGAGGAATTGTTGGCCATTCAACGATCTTTTATAATGTAATTCCAACACATTTCTTACTTGTTTTTGGTAAGAAAGACTTTTTTTATTATGCTTCTCAAGAAATTTTTTACCGGCAATAGTTGAAGTTTTTCTAAGGTTATTTACTTTGCAAAAGTGTTTAAATTTTTTAAATACGGAACAATATACAGTTTTCGTCTTTGCTGAATAATTACAATTCATCTTTTTATTATATCGTGACTATCGTCGATTAGTCGCCAACTATATTATTCCCCTTTTCTTCAAAACCTAGGAAAAAGTGATGAAAATACTATTCATCAGATTATAATTATTCAATGAGTGGTGAAAGTAGTAGTTTTACTAGAGGCCAAAAAAGATACTGAACCTATAGCTAAATATCTCGCTCAGTATCCGCCGGCAATAGCGGCTAGACTCGTGTATTGCAAATAATTTACTATTGCTCATTCCGTTCTTAAAGAACATATATTGGTTCAGCCGAAAAAAAAACTAATGATACTACAGAATCTGTAGCCAAACTTTTTTCTTCTGATTACGTTTCTGCTATGAATGACTTAGATTTTATTGCACTCGTGTGAGATGGTTCATTATTTATTCCGTCATGATTGAAAAGTCTAAAGAGGAACACGAGTAGAAGAAAAAAAACTGAAACAGTATCGCCAGTAACTTTGCTATGAAAGACCTAGATCTTGAGAAATGAATATGGCTCATCCGTAATGATGAAAAAATAATAATTTCTCTCTCAATTCTGTAGCTTAGTGCCGCGCGGTCTTCAGACGCTCTCTCCAAAGTTTGAAGCAAGACTCGCACGCGCGATGAAGAAAAAAAAGTTTAATAAACTCTGTCCTCTTGGCGCCGCGTGCAGTGATCTTTCTTCAGTGATGCGCAGACAGAGCGAGGTGAAGAGAGGTTATTAAACTCTCCAAAGAGCCAGTTGTAGTTCTTTTTGAAAATTGAAGCAGCTGCTCTTCTCTGCTCTTCTCATCTCACGTTAAAGTGGTGTGAAAAGTTTTGAACTTGAGAGGTTTACGAGCGAAATGACTGAATAAAATTTTTCGAGAGATACGTACACGGTTCCTTTTCATCATTTTTTGAAGTATGAATAATAATTACGTTTTCCCTTATGCGATGGAAAGATGAGCAATCAAGGCTCTTTTGAAATTGTTTTTTTTTTTCAAAAGAGGTTTATGATTCTAATGTGTTGTTGGACTTTTGCTCCCCTTCATATGCTCAGCTTGGAAAGTGTGATTTTTTAATAAAATCGGCTTGGAAAATAATGAACTAGAACTCGACTAGATTCGCGCTGGCCATGGCATTCCTTTCTCGATTTTTTAAAAATGCAACTAAGTTACTTGGACTTGTTTACTTGTTCGATCGAAACCTTTTTGAGTGATTTTTTTTTTTCAAAAGAAAGACTACCTAGAACTTTAAGAGGAATAGCAGCAGCTTGGAAAAAGAATTCGATGGCCATGGATAAGCTTGAATCCTTTCTCGAAAAATGGAATGATGATGTTGCTGTTGGACAGCTCTGTCTCCGCCGTCGTCGCCGCTCGAGTGATTTTTCAGCGTGAAAAGTTGGAATTAATTCAGATCTAGACGCTCGCTGGCCATGAATTTTCATCTTCCATTTGAAAATAAACATTTACCATACATTAAACAACTCGTCTCGAGTGAAGCTATTCCGGTGGAAGATGACAGTACAAACTTTTCAGAATTAGTTTGCAACATTCTATCAGTCTGCAGAAAGGAAACGAGAGAAAAACTGATATCCAAGTTGAGATTAAGAGAAGATTATTTTCTAAAGAAATTTATATTTGGATTACTGATTACCTCTTTGAAAGACATTTCTGTTCATCAAAAGCTATTGGAAAGAATTTTAAAGAAACGTTGGATAGAAGATTATCTGAGTTTTCTTACTTTACACTTTATGACTTTTTATTATTATCGGCCTAGAGTTTTAAAGGATGGCGTCGTTGCTGCCACCCGGTTTAATGAGTTGGAAGAATTTTCAAATATTGTACTGTGGTTTATAGACGTTTCAAATTCCTACTTGAAAGCTTACGAAATCAATACTTTTATTGAATTGGCTTTTCTCTCAATAGTAGACAACAAGAACCTCGTAAGATGCAACGTTGAAACAATTTCTGCTTTTGCAACACATAGTTTGGACTTATTGTATGGCAATCGGAGTATAACCTACAGTCATCACATTGCAACATTGTGCTTTGCGATTTTCTCTTCCGGTGCAGAGAAAGGAATTGTTCAATTATTATTTCATCAAAACTCTGACCAAATCCTGTTAACCAACGACTGCATATTTCGGGACGTTGGAAAGATTGATTTTATTAAATTTATTCTAGAATCATGCGTTTCGAAATCGATCGACGGCTATCATTCTTGGAATAGATATTTTAAAAATACTTTTCTAGACAGGATTCAATCGTTTCAACTGCAAAATCCCCAAAAAGTGGAAGAGATTATAGTATTTTTCTGCGAATTTATTATTCACGCAGACTGTTTTTCTTCTGTGAAACAATTTCCAATTATGAGAAAATATATTATTCGCCCAAGACTGGATTGTCTATGCGCCAAGGCGGTCGTAGCTCACCGGATTAATTATGACAACCCTATTGTCTTTCCGAAAGGTTTGTGCAACTTTGTGAAAATGCATGAAAGTGAAATATAGTGTTGTGAGGTTTATAATGAATGTGATTGCCTACTCCTAAAATTTGGATGGTATATCCATTTATAATACAATTGAATATCTCCCGAGTTTTATTTTAAAGTAAATATCAATTTATAATACTGTTTACTTTGACAGCAAATTCGGGAGATATCAAACAGGAACCTTGACTCCAGAGATTTATTTGTGAAAAGATACGAAGATGATTAAATAACTATTTTTTCAAGCCATTCAGTCCATATTTTTAAAAGAGTCAATGAATCGTGGGAAATTTACATTTTCGATCCTTCTGAAGTGTCAACGCATCAGCCGTCTAATCAAGCTTTATTCTCAAGAAACACTGTTTCTACCTTACGAGTAGAGTATAAAGTGACTGAATGTTTTTTATATCTCCACTGTGCTAGAATATTTCTGATGAAAATATCTAAACATGTGCCTAGGCATCCCAGCTTATTTTTGATAGTATTTTAAAGGCAATTATGAATCAAAATCTAGTTTTTTTTTCATTCGAATGCCAGTAATATAAAAGAATTCTTGAAAATAAATAATGAAGAGAAGGAATCTTCAAGTCTACGACCAGAAAATTGTTAGGTTCAACCCCGCTTTAGAAATCCATTCGGCTGATAAGCTAGAAAATTATAACCCAAGCCTTCTCGATAGACAGCGGTGGCTCGATCGGATTAAAGAGACGAGCGAGATATTAAATTCAATTTTGGAGGAATGGCATAGAGAGAGGCCATGGAGTCCAAATAAAAAAATATTATAATGCAAAACAACTAGCCTAAATTACTCTAGATTTGTATTTCCTCCTTTAGAAAAATATTTCTCTTTATGTCAATGAACTTTCCATCGAAAAATGCATATGGTCGGAGAGGCGCTGCTCGGTACGTGAAAATATTATTTTATTATTAGTTTTATTCCCACTTACAGTTTCTCGCGAAAAGAATACAAATTTTGAAAGATATTATTAAAGTTATTATAATACATTATGGCCGCGACTCTAGACTATTATTTATTCTTCCTCATCGTATAATGAGGCGCGCAGTATGAATAAGGTGCGTTCAAGGCCAACTAGTTTCTGAAAAAAAGTTCTTGGTTTCAATTGCGAAACTAACCTGGTCGGAGAGACTTTTATGCTTGCTTACTAACGTGAAAAAATTTCAGAGACTAATTATTACCTATATTCCTATCTAAAGTTGGGCAAGAACCCGATTGAATAAAAGAATCAAGTCTAAAAAATTAAACTAATAAAATATTATTTTAATTAAATAAAATAATGTAATTTAAAAATATACATAAAAAGCATTAGCAAGAAAGTTCATCATCATCACCTCATTCAGTTCAACACAGTCTGTATCCAGTTGCCATCAATCTTTCTTAGGTTCATTTTTTTTCTCAATATAAAGTAGACTCTTGCAGCCCGAATTTGAAGTTTTTCCGAAATTTCTTTTAGTTTCACTTTAGGATATCTTTTGACAATTCGATCAATTCTTGCAATTTCGTCTGGCGTAACCTCATTCCGATTCAAATCTCCTGTCCAAGTTCTCCCATTCTTGTATTCGTTCATCCAAAATTTAATCGTTCTCATTGTTGGCGAATTTTCGTACAGTTCATTCAATTCTCTTCTTATAGCTGAAGCATTCATATTTTTAAAGTACAAGTGCTTGATCAAAATTCGAAATTCTTTTGTACTCATTTTCTTGTTTCCTTTTACGTACGGCAAACAGCGAGCCATCTTTACTGTCGTCTGAGTAACAATAGCAGAACCGCGGCTACATCCTACCGACCGCCGCCGCCAATCCATCAGTGACGTGTATTAATGTTGATTGGTTAAAAATAAAATGAAAAAAAAATGCCAAGTTATTATAATTATAAATTCAAGGCTGCGAAACTAGCCAGAAGGCATATGATCCTTACGTGAAGAAAAATTATTCTCAGTTTCTTGTTATAAATTGTAAAGAAAAAAAATGAATTACCAAGTCCAAGTCCAAATCTTCATATTAACTCACTCACTGACTACGCGCATCCATTGACCATTCACCTTTTTCAAGTGTAGTAACGTCCAAGTCATCTTCATTCACTCACTCCATTCACCATTCACCTTTTTCAAGCGTAGTCTGTTCCGAATAACGTAATAGACTCTTGCATCCGATATCCTTAGTTTTTCTGAAATATCTCTCACTCGCAATCTTGGGTCTTGTTCAATCATATCCATGATTTTTTCGACCGTTTCAGATGTCTTAACTTCCACCGGCCGTCCACTCCGCGGTTGATCACTCGTCCATGTCCTTCCGTTCTCGTATTCGTTGAGCCAGAATTTTATCGTAGCCATTGGCGGCGAGCGGTCGTAAACATCGTAAAATTCGTCTCTGATTTCCGTTGCACTCTTGTTCGCATAGAAAAAGTGCTTAATCACGATCCGAAAATCTCTTTTCGTCATTACTTTGTCAGATTTTAGCATTACGGGTAAGCAACGAGCCATCTTTACCGATCCTGATCTAAACTTGAAATGGCGCGTAGAATTGCAAGACGAGTGAAGACGTAAAATAATTTTGCCGCGGGCACGTATATTTCAAGGGCAGAGAAAGCGCGCGTTCTCGGGTAGCGCTGGTCATATAATAATTATTAATACTCTGAGTTATATTTTCCCGTGACGTCTAAACTTGGCGCAGACTACTACGTATCATTTTCATAATTATTATTCATCTCAGTGCTTGCTGACAAGTTATTTGAGACACATCATACAATATACCTTCTTCAACAGCGAGAAACTGGGTCAAAGTTGCGCACGGTTCCAGTAACGCTGTAATTACGAGTTTCGCGATAAAATATTTTGACTGCACATCAAGCAACACCGGGGTGAAGAATATTGCCGCATATTTAATTTTTCTTCGATACGTGAGATGAAAGTGTAATGTAAAGAGACATGCATTTTTTGCAATAATTATTTTCCTTTTCTTTGACCAACATAATGTCGCAGTTTATATGCCTCCAAATTCCTGATTCATCAACAGATGCAAATTCGGGCATGAGATTACTTGGGAAGAGTTGAAATCGTGGTCCACCAGTACATACATTTCTGGCATGAAAAGAATTTAAATTTTCCTGCACAATTTGCATAATATCGGAATTTTTCATTTTCTCTTCGTCTACACATCTATTAAATACGAAAAACTTTAAGGCGGCGGTGCGATCACTACAGAAAACTTTTTTTCTAATTATTAATTCGTTTTCAAAATAGGCCTCGGTAAAAAGCAATCCCTTTTCACCAGTATTTTCATTTTCTTTGGCATGGACTGCCCAGCTATTGGTA